>JAQIXX010000549.1:0-55205 GCA_034700605.1 Willowsia nigromaculata | reverse complement strand
CAAAGCGCACAATCTCACATCTCCCCACATAAATCACACATACATACATATTTTCTTTGTTCCGTCATCTCGGAACACTTAACTATCTACTTGTTATATTATTTCCTTGATGTTCATACATATAATTCATGATATGTTTTCTGTTGCTTTTGGCTATTTTTCTCACAATAAAAATCGAACTTTATTCGCATGAATGACGAGAAATCAAGGTATGTCACCTCCCTTTATGCTTTCACTTTTATTCAAAAACAATAACTCAATATATATTTATACCTACTCGTAGTGAAGTATGTTGTTCGTTTTCGTAGCCAGAAAACCATTGAAACTTTTATGAGCTTCTCTTTTCTTCTGACACAATGGGTGGATCTGCTATGCGTCAACTTTCTTTTTCATTTCTAGCAAATGTCGACGTCTTGCTTTACAATCACCCACAAAACTATGCACATAATATATTATTATTAATCATGAATGAAGCTGACAGCGAGCATTTAGGATCGTACGTTATACATCGTGTTACAGCATGTACAAATGTCTACATGACCATTTCTTTTTACAAATCGACAAATAAAGTTGGAATGCTTTTTATTGCTGGCTATTTCTTCGATTTCGCTGCTCGTCCAATTTCGTCGTTGGACGGGAAATGCATTAAGAAAATATTGCAGCTTCTACGTATAAAAGTTTTATTTTACGCGACATCAAAAATAAAATCCTCTTGACATCATTCACAACGGAAACACTCCGCACATCACTCCATCCTCCATCCCATCGTCATCACACCGTGTTTTTGTGTGCAGATGGTCCGCAATCATCCGAGATGGCACACGAGAAAAGTTATATATTTTCTCGGTCCCAAATACAAGACTGAATTTTCCTTTAGCTCTTTAAATAGAATCCGTATTTGTTTAATTTAAAGCGAATATTTTCCTCTACCTTTCTCATAAAAGGCAAATCAATTTTTTACCAACTAAATATCTGACAGAATTGTGCCTTTCAATCTAAACATTATTTTCATGGTACTATTGCAGACAGCAAATGAATATCTCTGTAATTTTCTGCATTCTTAGAGTTTGTCACTTAGGTATAAAAGATTCATCAAAATCTTAGATCTGATATACATATTCGCATACTACTGATAGGGTGTAATTGGTCATTACCGTGTTGTTTACAGAAGGAGAACCTTGTTTGTTTGTACACAACACTAACGATCATCTTGATTCTTATATAAATATCCTTCTCCTTCAAAGCATGATCACATTCTTGATTCACACTCAGTCATCAAGTCACTTTTACTATGCATCATTGATTTTCCAAAGAGATAATACGTAAATCGGGATTTCAATGCTATAACTAAGGTGGATTAGTTGAGACCTTTGAGACTGAAGATTACGAATCCATTATTGTTATTTACCTAAATGGATGAGAATGGGAAACTTGAGGAAACCTTCTAGTTAATAGAAGACGTGGGAGTAACAAGTACCTTGTATTTTATGGATAGGATGTAAGAAAGATTTAAAGTCAAATTAGGAGATTTTGATTTTCTGGAGAAATGCAAAGGAGATCAGACAAGATTGAAGATGTACATAATGTTATTACACCGATGTATCTAAAACCAAACAGTATATAACCTTTATTCCAAATTTTGGTTATACGGATTGTTGGAGTTTTTGCTTCATATAGTCGCTCGAATTCTTGGAACAAAGTAGAAAAATCACTTGCTGGATAAGCCGACATTTAACATATAATATATTTACATAAAAAGACATTTAGCATTAATAGATGCATTATTCTGTGCCCTTCACATAATGATTGTGTTTGTATCATGAATAAATAATGAAGCCAAATCGTAAACAATCAGTCACAAGAAAACTTTCTCCACTTCTCGTTAAATAGTTATGGCGAAGATAGGCATAAATGTGTAGGTAAGTGTGAATGATTGAATGAAGGGGTAACATGACACATACATAGGAGGGCTTACTCTTTTTGTGGACAACCTGTTTCAATCGCATGCATATCTTTGTTGTTGTAGCTTTAATATTTTTCTATATCATATAGGATAACTTTCTATTGAGTTTCAGTTGGCTTTTGCAGTAAAAGTAGTAGTTAGCTGAAATCATTGCTCTATCGTTCTCTACCATAATAATAAACATATTGAGGGACGGGTAGCACAAGACCCAGTTGAATGCTATATATGTGGGTCTGCTGGAAGCTATTACCATTACCCCAGGTTGGTGTTTTCACTCTGTGCTCAGTCTCGACCGAGAGCTTGCTCCTTCTTCGTAGCGGTTATCCAACGCAAGAGTGAGCAGATTGTAGTACAAAGTGGGAAAGCAGATTACACAGAAAGTTTCCTTTTTCGCAGCTTGCTCTAAGCTAAACTCATATCGTCGTCGGATAGTGGTGCACTGATAATCAAATAAAAAGTATTTTTGACTTTTACTCCCACAGCGATTGGAGAATTCTTCAATGTGATTCAATGTGTGGTGTACTCGTCATGGATGTCATTCTAGAAAATATCTCACACTTGTACATAAATAGATTGGAAACTTTTTGTGCATCAATGCCTTTCTCCCACCGTCAATCAGTTCTTTTGGTGTATTCCAGCTTCTAATGTGTTTAAAACTTTGTGCTCGTTATAAGAAAATGTTGCACTTTACCCCAATTTGAGTTCAAGTTGTGAGGACAAACGAAACGCTAATTGTCTTGTTTTGCTTGAGACATTCTGCATACATACAATGATATTTTTTGTTTGACTTATGGTGTTAAGTGAATACGTGAATATCTTTGGGACATATATCACATGAATTGAATTATGATGATCCGTGGTCTACTTGGAATAGATCATTGAATCTACAAGGGAATTATTAATGAGTCTACTATAAAGCGCATCCACATCTATCTGCTAGAACACCACAAGTTGATTAACTCATTTGTGTGTCTATTTATAAAGTGTTTTTTGATCAACCATGGTATCACCAGCGTGCGTGGGATGAATGGTTGGAAAAGTATTTTTTTATTTGATTCTTTTGTACTCCTCGTGGTTCCTGTGTGTGGTATGGTAGTGTAGAATAGTTCCTAATAAGGCTCAAATTAACTCAAAGGGACTCTTTAATGAGCCTCTTTCTCTTTGGATAATAAACCGGCTAGTAACTGGTCGCCTATTTTTAACTCTTGTTTCCCCAACGGCTGGTCAAAAAATGATAATATGTAATTTCAACCAACAACTGGCACGGTCCAGTAGCTTTGATTTTAAGGCTGGTTACATCTCAAGGTCAAAATTTGTTCATATGATACTTAAGTGTTGAATTGCTAAATTTGTTTATTGTGGAGGAATTACCATTTTCCCTTTAGAGAGTAGCCAACCGTCAACCACCAAGTCGTACAATGTGACAATCATAAAAATATGCTACAGTTAAAACACAGTAATTGTTACATGGAATCGCCTCTAATGGTTATACAAAAGAAAAGATCATCGCGTCCATAATTTGGTTTTTATCAATTTCAAGAATTACATGACATTACATGGTCGGCTTGATGAGTGAAAGAGATGTGCTAAATGGTGCTAATGAAGCTGCCATTCGAAAAGAGATTTCAGAGGAAAGTGAAATGGAAGACGAGTACTTTTATTCCATAAACTCGATGCCATCAGAACCACCACCATTACTGCTACCTTTTCTCAGAGAAGGAAAGCTGGACATTATGAACAACAGTGGGTATAACTCTTATAATGGCTTTTCATCGTATCCTTCTACTTGGCAAACCACCACAAATGATCCGACGTCAACTGCGGAGGCTGTAACTAGTGAGAGTTTGAGTGATGGTGGTGAAGGCGCTAATCATGATGACAGCTCTCTGCCACTACCACTAAATTTCACTGAGATTAGTCAACTGAACAAAGACTGCATTGTTGTATACGCAGTTCTTTTCGTATTAGCGGCAGTAGGAAATTTACTCGTATTGTATTGTGTAAGCAGATATGACCGACTCGGGAAAAGTAGAACGCCTCTGCTTATCATGAATTTATGCATTGCAGACCTGATTGTCACTTTTTTTCTCATGCCGACTGAAATATTTTGGAGATTTACAATAGCTTGGAAAGGCGGAGATGTATTGTGTAAATTGTTCCAATTTGTGAGAGCTTTTGGAATGTACCTGAGCTCAAATGTTGTGATCTGCATTAGTATAGATAGATATTTTGCTATTGTTTACCCTCTCAAGTTGGCAGGGGCTGTGAAAAGGGTGAAATGGATGTTGGTTGGAGCTTGGATTGTTTCTGCGGTTTTTGCGGGACCACAGGTAAGCTTACAATATTTATTAAAGTTGGTGGTTTGCATGAGATTAAACCATAATGCTGCTATAAAAGCACTTTATAGTTGTTATATATACAGTTTATAAGAATTACAATTGTTTATCATTGTGCGTTGTTATTTGGAGAGTTGAGATTCACAATAAAACTGTAGGGCCTAGGCTCAAATATTGGAATTCTGAATATAAGCTACGATCCCACATTGACAGCTTCAATGACATATTATTATTGTGGTATACCCCTTCTCATATAATATTGGTTATTTCACATAAGTAATACGTTATTCATTATCATATTGCTTACGTTTTTCAATGAACACGAATTTCTCGTAGGCAGAAATAAAACCATAATCCGTTAGTAGTTGGAAACAGAGAGAATAACGTGCTTCATTCTCTCTGGTTGAGAGCATACACTATAGGCTATTTATCATAATGTATGAATGGGTTTTGACTTTCACATTTTATCTACCATTTCCTGAAAGCCTTGCTTCCTATCATGCAAAGTTCTAGTTACAATCGAGTCTTTAAAAAATTGTCTAATTCATGAAATAGATGACGACTCCTTTGTTTTCGAACTTATCATGATGGGGATTTGCGCTGTGGCGTATGTAAAACTTATTATTATTATCCTTGCATGTATGCAGTGTGCGCCACTATCATCATCAGTAAAATTTGAAAACTCTATTACGAATTACGAGGTACATATTCAACATGGTAAATCATGAAAGCTAAAGCTTGTTATAAGTTATAAGAATTAAATCAAAGCTTCATAAGTTTAAAGGTTAGGAGTATTCTCTAGTTCCTCAAATAAAGTATTAGTTTCAGGTATATTTTATGAATTTATTCTTATATTTATTGCCTTATTCCTGTGTATTTTAGTTCTTTTAAAAAACTCCAGCATCGCGTCGCGAAGCGCAAATCGACAAGTCAACAATAAAAGCGTATATGTATATGTGTTTTGGGCTAGATTTTCTATAGTTCATTCATTTCCACTGTAATATTCCAGTAGCTTATTGTGACCTTGAAATGGTGTGTCATTGATGCGGGAGTTGGAAAGAAAAAGGAAAAAAAGTAGTCATATTATGTAATATTTTGCAACGTAAAGTAAAATATTAAATTAATTCGAGTTAGTATACAGTAGTCAACGAGTTGCATGTACATATTTATGTCTCCTCAACAAACGTCTGCGTAAGCGTCACAGAGTTTGGAGACATTTAATGGCAGTGATATGATAATGGAAAAATTTCACAAATGCATAATGTTAGTATTTTGCATATTTCATGTGTAGTATATCAAGAATCAAGAATATAAAGTATGTACAATCAATGCGCTTTCCGAATTGTTGCTACAGCTTTCCATACTTGTAAGGAAAGTTCCACCAAGCATTTCCGCACAACACGACAATGCAATGGGCTGTCGTATGTCGTTTTTCGCAGTTAATCATACAGTTTAACTTCGAAAGGGAACGTAGTTTTTAGACCATGCATTTTAAATTTTATGCAACTATGTGTCCAACCTATTGTTATGTGGAAGGGGCTGTAAGTATGGGCTAAAGACGTCGCTTTGTCGAAAATTATAATAATATAGTTCGGTAAATGAAAGACAATTAATCATGATTAGTGATTCTGTATTTACAACAACGATAGGGTTAGTATTTCAAAAAATACTTTCTGTGATTAGCGACATGGCCATAGGCCTTATCGGACGTGCCGTACTGTGTATAAAAATCTATGCAAATTATGATTGAATGGATTTTTCAATATGGAGCAACATCACAAACCATAGTATGCTGTCTTTGAAATTTGTGGGAAAATTTCCATTTGGAAAATATATTATAAGTACGCTTCATCAGTTTCCTCTTTGATACATAAAGATCAGGAATAAACAACCAACTTTCAGGAGGGAGACGAAATCGGTCCACGTATTCAGGGTAGTTATCCTGCTTACTCACAGACGGACAGACAAACGCCATATAATAACAGTCAATATTTGCTTTTTTATTTTGCGCAAACTGTCTTGGTAAAAATGTGAATGGTAAGCAGAGAATATGAAATCACAGGAATTTTACATTCTTTGCTTTCTTCTTCGGAATGAATTTTAGACAATTGTTGAAGTACTGAATGTGCATTTTTCTTTTTGTACAAAATATATGCATGTTTTTCTACTGACTACTGACACTGACTGAGACTAAAGAGTATGGGGATTGCCAAAGTTTACATGTTGTCTCCAGACATGAAAACATGTGAATGGATTTTTTGTTAACAATAATGAAATATCAAGGGTTTCGCTGCGCTCGAAACCTTTTATATCAGTTGAATCTTTTCCAAGTGTTTTAAAATTCGTAGTTTTGTTTCATATACAGCATAAAAAGTACACAAGAAAGTACCCAGAGTTATACTCGCTTATCTTAGAGAATCTATTAGGCTTTCTTTTTACTTTCTTGTGTTGATATTTTTATTATTCTACACTTCAGATAGCATGTGAAAGCAAATTGATGCAGATATTTGTTAGCTCAATATGTTCGAAACCAAAACATTCATGTTTATGGTAAAAGAAAATATAAATTGGAGATACGTAAAGTTTTCTCAAGCTATCAACCGATATATTTGCACATTTTTATTGAAAGAAAATAATATTTATTGTGTTGTAAAAGAAACGGGTTTTTAATGTATACGCACTTAGCGCACAGCATACATAAAGCTATTTACTAAATAAAACTGCTCGTTAAAACAGTAAAAGCCAAAACTTGGCAAATGATGAGCAAAAGTAAATGTTGAATGCTTATACTGAAGTAGATGACATGCTGGAAATGTTAAACGAAATCTATTTAAAATTATTTTAGTATTGCATGGAATAGGTTTTTCTTTTTGTATATGCGAACGAATGTCGTTTGAGAATTTTGGGTTTGGTAGCAGTATTGCAGTTTAAGGACATATTTTTACTATCAAGAAGCATTGAAAAATAATCTTGACACAGTTGGGTTGGGACGATAATTGATAGTTCAGTCGGGAGTCGCGTCGGGATACTGTAACTTACTTATCCAATCCAAGAAAGCAAACTGGAAATCCCAAAGATGAAGGCGAGTACATGAGTTCCTAATCTTTTGTGATAAACCAGACGATATTAACATTTTTAGATGCAACTTGAAGTGCCATATTTTTACTGTGATACTATAAGTGCATATTCGTATTCAGAGTTCTATCTTTCTTTGATATAAATTAATAACCATATGCTAAATTCAGCAGCACATATTATATTTTGCAATATTATCCCCGCCTGGGATTTGAACCTCCATTCATCTTATATCATTTTTCCAAGCTCTCTTGTCTTGTGATCCTATATCTTCACAACTAAAATTTGTTCTGTCAAGGGGAAAGTCAGAATTGATAACAAGGAAAGACTCTTTGCATGATACGAAGCTAAAGGAGAATTCTGTGTTATGATAGTTATGAATAATTTTCGACACTTAATGTTAGAGGCTTTCGGAGTCACACCTAATATTTTTCGTTCATTCATATAGACATAATCCGAATCCTAATACAAACACTTGCTGAAACTACTTTAAATATTTGAGTGCCACATTGCATTGCAAAAAATGGGATAAAGCAGTAATATATTCGTGCGTATGCAATGCATACTATGCATCATGCATCTATCACATTATCACGTCATATCTATCACTTTTCAGTCATAAATGCACATGCATACTATACACTTGTCGGTTTACATACACATCCAGTCGTGAAACAGAACAAAGATACGACAGGGCCGCAGGGTGAAAGTAACACATTATTAGATTTGTGAGAATGAAGAGAGAAACGTGCCATTTCATAATTTACGTTTTTCAAATTCAAACGCTACGATTTCACATCGTTAGGTTATAAAGTAGTCATATTTGTAATGTACACATGAATCAAAGTTCTCGTTTTGTTCTTTTAAAATTATAATATTATTTTTATCAATACATATTTTTTTATCTTCCAATAATCATTTTTGTGAAACGATCGTGTGAATATCACCTCTTTATTTACTTATTTTACCTTTCGGAAGCATTCCGCCGATTCCGCGCTTGTTTGTACTCTAATTCTTGATTAAGCAAGGATTTATGCAATTACACTTCATGTAAGTATAGCATCGCAGTTTGGTTATTCAGTATGTATAGTGCCTGGGGTAATTTGATTTTGATTTTATACCGACTCAGTTCTGAATATTATTATGCTTTACTATTAGTTAATACCTATCTATCTTTCCTTGCTAGAATTGTGTCACATGTCACATGTGTGTGTGTGTGTGTTATTTGTATATTAACGCTCGAAATGAAAGCTTTTTTCTCATTAATTTTTTATGACAGCTTGATCTATGTAATCAGTTGATATGGGTGAAAGGTGCTGATGACAAATTCATACAACAAGTGTGTATAAAGCTTCATAAATTTTGATATCAAAGTGAATTACTTCGTGTACAGTGGCAGGTGGAGAGTGGATGCAACTTAGTGAATATAATAATGTGCATATGCATGGCCAATAATAAACTTTCCAATTGAATCTTAGATTTAGAAACATGCGCTTGGAAAACTATTTTCTTTTCATAATATCTTCATAATATCTTCATCGTTAACAAATTGTAAAAGTACATACTAGTAAAACTATGAATACGCTTGAATCATTAAATGCATCAGAATGAGGTTGTTTGCTTCTAATTTAATAATCCAATGCTACGAATTATTTAGCACGAGCTTCCGTTAGGCTTCTTCTTACATTCGGAATTCAGACAATTCTTCTTCCATATTATGGACTGTTTTAGCAATGTTGTCCAACCGTAACATTTCTTACATTATGATCTCCACCCTCCATGAAATTAACACGTGTTACATACGTATAGTATTGTGCAACGAAAGAAAACAGTTACATGCTACGAACAATTCCCACGCGAGATTTTTTCTTGTCACTATCATGATCTGGCCGTAGGATGATAGGATATCTTTATTACTTACAATACTACTATAATTTAAAAATGGTTACAAATGTACATTTATGACGGATTACGGATAAGATATAACGTATACACTTTTCACTTCACTGATTTTTTGAGACGACATACTTTTGCTAGAGTATAGAATGAACAGTTAGTAATACGGATCTCTCCTCTTCCATTTCCACTATGCAATGTTTTCCTTAGGCCAACATAAATTATGTCTATATTATATGGAATTCAATCGTATCGTATACTCATCTTCCATATTATTATATGCTTATCTGTTTTGGGGGAAAATGGTTGCAAAAATGACAATTGGTGACGACAAGTAAGCAACCGTGTGTTACGATATACATTACAATCCAAGTAGGGATGTTTTTACAAAATGACCTACCTCTGAATGACTGATATAAAAGTATAGGTACTTATTTGGTAGGTATTATAACTACTAGAGTTACACAACCAGTGTAATTTGGCCATTGATCTCGATTGACGGAATAATAATTGGCTTATAACCACTATACTAATTCATCCATTATGCATTTTCCTTTCAGATGTTTGTGTATCACGTAGCAAGTCATCCGGAGTATCCTGAATTTCGCCAATGTGTCACAAAAGCTTTTCTCACGACAGGACGATACAATGAACTCATTTACAACGTCAGCTCCGTGTCAGCTCTGTACTTCATACCACTACTTGTCATAATCTATACCTACACTATGATTTTATGGAAAATTCACCAAAAGTCAAGAGAGCATCGAGTTGCCAACAGTCAAGCAGGTAAGCAAAATATTTTCGATCACTTTTTGTGGCAGCATGTCAACCATTTCAAGAGAGCATCGCTGAGGCAATTACTGACATAGTCGAAGTAAAGGCAATACAACAATAATTCATGTGGGTACATGTTAACATCAAAACACAAGCGTTTTATCTTTGTAATTTTCAGTTTCAATACATTTTACATTTCTGGTACGCACACGAGTCAGAGTTTCTCTGGTTGTTCTATTATTGTATCTGTGTATGAAATGAAAAAGTACACAGATAGGTTAGTAGTTTCTTGCTTTTCATTTTCAAAGAGACATTCGTGATAATTGCCTTGGCGTGTTTCTGGCTATATCTACAGTTAGCTTTCTTTGTCTGTAGTAAACAGGAACGCCTCCTCATTAATCGTTGCACAGGGTAAAACATGGGTTTGTACGGATTAATTTATTTTTACGAGATGAGGCTGTGTGAAAGTTTCCTTTTGTATGTCTGTAATAAACATCAACGAAATTGATATTGCCACATTATCAATCTTTGATAGAAAAGTCAAGCAATCGTGTCATTTGAAATCTGGATATACTGTAATCTGGAGACTATTTTCACTGCCTCAAAAGTTGAGTTGATGAGCACTATGAGATTTTTTTCTTACGTTGTGTTCCTTGGATTGAAAAGTAGTACAAGCACATAGTAATTGTACACAAGTATAATGTATACATATATGCTAACGATGCTAACCATACCATCTAAAAGCAGAAATGTGTCTTTTATTCAGCCATACATATCTTGTAAACGTGGCCAAAGTTGGCATAATTAAACATTTACATCAGGGAGTACCCCATGAACATTTAGAAGAGCATTTTGAATCGGAATCTGAGAACATAACGCATGTAAAGTTAGCTTTTGTGGAGAAAATTAAAATATTCATGACCCGATGTAGTTCAAACGTGAATATACGGAATTATCTAAATATACTATGTATTAATTCTTTATTCTACAAGGACGCTCTGTCCGGTCAATTTTGTTTAGATCTAAACAATTGGAAAAAGGGGTTGTTACGTATGCGACATTTATTAACGAAGATAAGTTTCCCAAACTTTCTTACTTTCTTACTAACACTTAAAATTACGTCCCGAAAAAACTTATTGGCCAAGGATTTTGCCCCATAAGGCCCACATATTTATGTATCTTTCTTTAATAACACGCAAACTAATACGTTAGTCTATAGTAAATGAAGTTTCTGATTAGTAAATTATATAACAGATTACGCGAGCAATGCTCCCAGGGATTTTAGGTCGATGAGCATGAATGACTTTGTGGATTTTGACCCCACGTTTATTGGAACCCGTTTTTGCCATAAGAGATTCTCGACAAAACTTTGAGGACTTTTTACAAAAAATATATTTATTAATATTACAAGTATTCCAATCTGCATTAAAGAATATCCAGTTGTGGTAATCTTTTTAAACTAAAGAACAGGTGTTATTACTTATTATTTCATTGAATACACTCAATAATATTAATTCTTCCCATAAATGTTCTTTCTATTATGCATCATAGCATAGATAAGCTATTTATTTGTAACACACGACAGCAACAATGGCCAAATATGATATAAACGTATATCCACAATTTCTAGCGGAATTTCTGGCAACTCAGAAACTCCTATAACAATATTTCTTGCGAATAACAGGAGAAAAGAGAAAAAAAATTTACACGCGTATACCTGAATCTGACAGCTTCTTGTTTTTCTACTTATAACTTATGGCAGTTTTGGGCGAATACTGAATACTGAAGTGGATGAAACTATGACTTTTATTTCCTACTTCTAGAATATAATACTAGGAAGTGGAATATAAGAGTTCTATTGCGGTGGGCAGACAAGCATGAGTAATTTCATCTATCTTAAATAAATTCTTGTTTCCTCCGACAAGAGAAGGAAGCCTTCTGCTTGAATGTTAAACTTGAAATGCGAACCATGCAAAACTTATGTATTTCCGATTCCGATTTAATCCACTAGCACATAAAAGTTCAAATTACTGAAACTTTACAAATGTCTATGCATATTTCAATGAATTGCCCGGTTTTTGTCGTGTCATTTAAAACAACCATCCACCCAGCACAATATGTTTATCAAATTAAATTACAGCCTTTTATTATCCTCTACAATCACTATTTCATGAAATAAATTATTTATTATGTTTTAGAAACCGTGGAAGGTGGAAGCAGTCATAGCGGAACTAGCAGAGCATCAAGAAATTATTTAAGCATACCGCAGTCTCAATCGGAGGTAATTGCTTTTCGCCATTCGGAAAACGCAAACAACTTGAATAGATCAGCTTCAAAACGAACAAGACTAATGCTTAGAAGCACTGCGAATCAAACTGCAACACTAACTAGAGCTCGGTCAAGAACACTTCGACTGACGTTGTTGATCTTGCTAACATTCATTTTCTGTTGGACCCCTTATGTCACAATGACCTTGTGGTAAGTACAGGAAATTATTTCTATAATGAGACTTTTGTTTGAATTATTGAGCCAGTCATCTCTGTTAGGTATTTTCATGAATGAGCTCCTGAATTCATTATTACACAGCTGTCTATCAATTAATGAAAGATTTATCACATGCCGTGCTTTCACTTTAGACTTTCTCCTTGTTTAATCACAAGTCCCAGGAGGGTAGCCAAGTCAAAAATATGTGAATTTACTAAAGCTTGAATTACGGAAATCTTGACGATGAATGCAGATTCATCGTCAAGATTTCCTTAGCTTGAATGTAGTAAATGGTTGGTAAATTGTATTTATATTTTAGAGAAATTAGGTAGAATGAAATGTAAAATTTTCTCAACTTTGAAGAATATGCGCACAATTTTAAGAAGAATTCAATATTTTTATCTGGCTCGCAAAGTCCCCACTGGTTAACCGTATGTCTTGAGGAAGTTGTTTTACTGCCAGTTTCAACAATCTGTGTAATTGAATTGTAATTGTTTGTGAAATTCAAGAGCTAAAGTCTTTCCATCATGACATATTTAGCTAATCTGAGGGAAAGCTGTGTAATCTTATTTCTTTTTCATTTCATCGCAACAAAAATGGTTTCACTTTCCTATTTTAAAAGGTACATGATTGACCGTGGAGGAGCCTCTCAAGTCGACGAGAGGCTTCAAGAAGCTCTTTTCATCATGGCGGTAACCAATTCTGTGCTGAATCCTTTGATCTATGGGACAGTTGGAAGAAGGCAGGATTTTAAGAAGCGCTTTAATGCACTTTTCCATTCACCTGCCTGGGCACAGCGTTTTCTCAAGCACACATTATGTTGTGGCTGCGTGTATAAGCACTGTTGTGAGCAAAACGATAGAAGAAATAGCGAGACTGTAGTCATTACACTAAACCGAACGCATGGTGGAAGCAGTAGAAGAAGCAGAGTGGGGACAAGCAACGGTTCATCTTACCCCCGTGCACCATCGCCTTCTTCGTATCAGCAGGAATCCGATATTTCACCAAGAAGTCAAATCGTCGCTCTCAAGAGTTCCAGTAATACTCACAGCAACGCAAGTATTGTTACCAGATTTGTCAGAAGTCTGACAAATTACAATGGACCGGGTCGACGAAATGGAAACACTCATGAACTCAGTTGTACAAGGAGGATGGATAAAAATGAATGCATTGAGTGTGGAAGTATGGATACAGCTCAGTATGTTGTTGCGCCGGGACAGTCATTTACGTCACAAACTTGTACTCAGCTATAAAGAAATGCAGAATCTAAGTTTGATCGTGAATTACAATTTACTTTATTTACCCTTACAAAGTTATTGTCAATGTGGCCATGCATGAAGAAAATGATTGTAGTGAAGAAATGAAAGTATGGAAAAGCATTTTTCCATCGATAGATTTTTAAGGATACAAAATTTCCAGCGGTTTTCACGCTGCCTATCGCTTTAAAAACAAGCTTTCTCCCATGAGCTGCAGGCATTCCTTATCTGATTATTGTTGTGTAACCATCAAATAAGGTTTGGCGTGTGTCGTTTACGATGAAACTGTATTGATGACTTTATCGGTGATTGAATATAAAAACTCCATTTCACATCACGTAATTTAATCGAATAAATCATAAGAGCAAATCCAGTGTCAGCGTACTACATGGATGAATTTTTGAACATATGAATAATTAACAATAAGAAACAACAACAAATTGGTTTACTTGTTCAATGGTTTTGATGTGTGCATATATACAAGTAGGTGTATTGGTACAGGTATAGGTATAACCAGAAGAATGACGCACGACTTAAAAATTTAATGAACTCGTCAGTAATTATGTCTTTTGAGATCGAGGTCACATGAGAATCATATTCCTCTCAAGGTGTTCGTAAAAGTTAATTTCCGCTGCTGTAGAACTGAAAAATTAGTAAAGGTTAATACTTGACTTTTTAAACTTATTATGTAGGATGTTGAAACACTTTGCACTGGCCTCAGAAATTCTGAGACAAATGGTCCAAAATTAATTACCTTTATTGGAACCAACAGCACAGCTTAAAGGTTTTTCAGGATTTTTAATTGCTTTCCTATCCACCCTGTGCAAGATGTTTTAGATAAAACAGGACTTGTTTTCTAAGAGCGTTTCATCAAAATTTAATAGTTTCTCAGCTTTCATTCCGTTTGGTACACGTATGCATTACATTGTGTCTAGGTTAGATTTGAGCTGTTTTGCTTTTGAGGTTTCATACTCGAAAAGTAACATTCAAATATAGTTGGACTTCAATTCATGAGATGTAGTTTTATAATATGGTCTGGTCAACATTTTATATAGACTGAAATATGCAGGGTAATTTCTTAAAATTAAAGTAGAAATAAGTTTACTCGTTCATATAATCTTGATATTGCAACCTTTATGAAATTCTTAATTCAGGTAAATATGTAGGGCGAAACTCTTTTATGACTTAAACTTCATTTCTTATTGTCGTACTAATAGCGTTTTTCTAAAATAATACGATGTTATGTTTTAGAGTAAATTTATAGTGAACAGTATTGGGATGAATTTGTGAACGATTTGAAAATAAGTGCATCCCTACTTTCAAGGACTCTTCTTCGCGTGTGTACTTGTAGAATCTCTATTTTACCTGTAAAGCCAAGTTTTTCGATGATATTATAGATGATACATTCCTGTGTAATTTTATGAAAAAAATAAATGCGTTTTTAGCTAAGATGACTGTTTGGAATTCATTAATACAAACTCATGTCAATTGAGCTTGACTACATTAAACTCACCATTTATAAAGTTGACAGAAAACCTTTTTAATTAATACTAACTTTAAATTGCAGAGACTCAACTAGCAGATAACAATTGCTTTGTCTTGTCTGTATTCAATGTTATTCAGGTAAGAAATACATTAATGTGGCATGTCCTTGACAGTGACACACGTTAGCCACACTGTAAGCTATACGAGTTCCATCTACAGTTTTCACCGCATTTTTATGGTTTCCTCCTGAATTTTGCGAAGATTCTTGGGATTGACTGGCGACTTCAACGTATTCTCTAAAGTAACTCCCAAATGGGAATGCATTATTCTCTTATAACAATAAAATGACGCAAAATACCTTATATTGTTACTGTTTTGTGACGAAAACTTTCCCGTGTGCAAGGTCTGTCTGCTATTACTAGAAGTAAGGCACAGCCAGTGTCTTCGCCTCACTAACAAAGCAATCGTAGACATCAAACAAAAATAAAAACTCATTTGATCTTTAGACATGTGCGTTTTATTTCATGTGGAATACAAAAGAAGGAAAACATGATCACGATCCCTTGTCAATTGTACTAAATGTAATTTTCCAACCTGAGAACATAATGGGACATTTTCAAAATATCCATTGTATTTTACTGGGGAAGCGCAGCATCTAGCTCATTGTTCGTTTTAATTTTTGCATTCCAAACATTCTGTATTAGTCTTCTAGGAATGGGAAGTAGAAAACACTACACTTCCTAAGCAAAATCTCTACCACCATCCGTAAACGTTTAAATGAGGTGAAAATTGAAAATTGTATAATTAATATTCTATCTACTTTCTCTAAAAATATACACAGCATTTTCATGCTTCTTCAATTCTTCTTCATCTCCCAGCATTCAATAAGAATGACATTTTAGTGAATACTCATAGTGTAAACTCATATCCATCATTTTAGCGTGTAATCATGATAGCAGAAACTGTACCTGATAAAGGACAAAATTCTTACAAAAAATTTTCATCCAGAAACTTCTCCATTATCTTTAGTATTTATTTATTTGTTCAGTTTCACAACAATTTGAATCTATGAGGAGTTTTTATTCAACTGGAATGGATATTATGGGACTCTTTGAAAAAAAGGGACATAAAAGAATGGATTGAAGACAAGCTCTTTCTGTTAAATAGAGTATAGTATAGTAAACAAAACATTTTTACCGACAGTTACCGAAGAGAAAGTAACGTAGAAGATATTAACTAGTACTTTTTCTCTAGGGTAGCATTCTAAAGAAAAAATAAAAACAGTCGAACATAGTTTCTACTGTGGATTGTGGAATGATCTTTCACTCACCTGAAAGTTCTAAGATACCATTTGAACAGAAATATGACAGGCAACTCAACGAATAAACGAGCTTCCTTTGAATGAATGACCCTTATAATGCCTACAGAGTGTGCATGACTGACTCCTCCAATCTTCCTTTCCCTTGCAACATGGTGCATGCATTTTAGTTTTCGATGTATGATGTACAAAGAGAGAAAACATCGGCAGATGAAAGAAATCTGACTAGATTTTCATCAATTCTGCAGAAGAGTTTTACAGTACAAGTACAGTACAGAATAGAGCAGTTTCAAGTTCATAAAATCTGCACCAATATGTCATCTACAGTAGGTATCCTTATTCAGCAAGACGGCAAGGTCTACTTATAAAAAATTTACGGGTGAAAGTAGCCGGATAAATGATAACATTATTAGGTATACATGCCATATTTATACATAACAAGAATTTATGTCAGGTGAATGTATCTTCCTTCCATGTTCAAAATAAATGAAGTGAAAAATCTCTTCTCTTTCATCTCGCTTTCTGCTGACATGAATTAGATAAAATAGAAGAAAGCGTCTCAGATTTCGGACAACCAACTTCCGTCGACAATTGCTGCTCGTGATGATAAAGATGTTGTTTAGATGTGTCGAGTTTCAGAGATGAAATCAGGTACTATGAAAAAAGTTTTCCCATAATGAAACAAGTATCTGAACGTGACAACATAGAAGCTCATTCGTTTCTACATTTTCAACTTTGAAGGTAAGCCTGTGAATGCGGTTTGGTGAAGAATATGTTATGTAAAATCTTTTAGCTTCATCTTCACCTACTTATCGTGTTTATAGTTTATTCGTATGCTCTACCATATAGTGAGGAGAATGTCTTGGAACCCACAGAATTTTTACGCGCTTTTATCCACATAACGCTCCTCTAAGGCATCTTTTGTCTCTAAATATACTTCTATGCATAAAATATTTTATTTCATGTTGTATTCAGTAGTTTTGGAACTCACTGCAACATCCTATAAGTGTGCTAACCAAAACATAATTCTGATGGGTGTTCTATTTATTATGCTTTTGTTGGAATTGAAATACAACCTACAAATATAATGAAAAACGACATTTCAAAGTTAATGAAAGTAACTAAACCATTGAGTTATGTCTTGTGATCGGGCGGTGTGTAAAGTTTCAGGTGTGTAGTGTGTTCCAGTATATATCTAATGGAATCCTGAACATGTCGGAGCGACTGCATCTTAATCTTAGCGTTTATTTGAGTAACAGCACAACACCAGCCTATCCTGTTTACTGCTTATTTATGCATGCTATGAGGATTCTGCCCTATTACCCCGTGGGGAGCAAAGCCTCAAGTTAACAGTCTACTCATAACTCATAAAAGTAAGGTTTTTTGGCGATCCAGTGATAAAATACAATTTTCATAGTCAGTAAACAGTAATCACAGTCCAGTAACAAATTTTTATTTCACACAAGATGTATGAATTTTACAAAAGTTAGTTTCTTGATACATGAGCTTACACATTGTTTGAATTTGTAAGATCTGTTTACATGAATTATACATTTTAAATGTTTTCATTATTGAATTCTTGATATGTAAATACATTTGGCATTGTACAATTTACAACTATAACTTATTTACTTTGATACATTATTGGCTTTCATTCTGCATGCGAGTCAGTATATTACAAAATTGCAAATTATTATTGTTAGCCTTCTGCTTGTACGTAATCTACACTTTTTACACACTTAAAGTAACCAGTTTTTCTTATATAAAAAGGATATATTGTCGGCAGAGAATAAAAAATAGATTGTAGTTCGTTCAATTTGTCATCATTTGTATTATGGGTGGGTTCAATGGATGAATGATGTGGGGTAAGTTGTACTTTTATAGTCTGAAAGTCGTCCTCTGCTCATGGAAATGCAGCCGAGCAACTAACAAGGGACGGAATAAATTAGGATACAAGCTTTGCATCAGTAGCACACTTTTCTCCAATCTCATTTTGTTCCTCTCCGTCTTTCGCTTTGATGGCTGCAAAAATGGCTAACTCTTTTTCTTCTTTCTTCTTGTTCCTTTCTTCATACAAACGCCTGTTCGCTACAATCCTCTGCACCACAGCATCTGTTGTTAGTGAAGAGCCCGAGTCAATTTGGACGAAAATTTTGCGCTTGATAGCTTCTTCATATGGATCCTATAATGCAAGTATGTTTCAGCATGAAAAATGAAAGTAATTCTGGGAAGGGAAAGTACTAGATAGAAATAGTAACACCCCATATACACCTGGTAATTTTTTGACGGCAATGTAAAAGGCAATACTAGATTAAATTATGTAAAGCACTATTGAGCAAAGGTCATTAGAATTATACCTCGCCACTGAAAGGGTCTAGAACAATCGGAGTCTTCTTTCCGTGAACAACCAGTGATACATTGAAGTGCTCAAGTAAGTCGGGCGAGACCTTATACGGCGCTCCGATCACTACATCATCCACATACTTGCAAGCAAGCACTGAGAGGAGCCTTTCTTGCAAATTCATGATGGGGTATTTTGTGCCCTTGTATCGAGTCACTACATTGTCAGGGTGGAGTCCGACAACAAGGTAATCTCCTGTTCAATATTTATGGTACATGTTCTATTATTTAAATCGCCATGCGAAATAACAGCATATTATAGCATAACTTAAGTTTGAGTTATTTTTCCAGAAATTCAATACCTAGAGCTCGAGCAGCTTCCAAAAACGCCAAATGACCAGGATGAAAGACATCAAATGCACCAGCGGTGTAAATCACTTTCGCTCCAATCTGCACACAAACATTTGAAAAAAATTATATATCATTTATGGTCATTCATAATACTTTTCGGAGAGCATGATATTATGTGAACAGATTGAGCATAATTCATTTTGTGCATACAGGGGGCTCTACGGCATCTGAGAACAAATGAATTTTCCTTGTAGTCTGAAGAAATTGAGAAACACCAGTCCAAGGTGAGTGGGTGGACGTTGCATGAATTGAGCAGGTGGTCTCCGTATGGCCATCTTCATCTAAGCCGAATCCTTCGTCGTCTGCTCCATCTGAACGAGTTCTCTCCAACATTCGGTTAACCAAATCTGTTGTAGAAACCCCTTGCGTTCGTTCCACCTCTTTGTACCTGCCCGCATCTTTGACCTGTAAAATGGAAAGAGGTCGAATGCTTTAAAAATATTTTTATGTCATTTGTTCTGATTTTATGTGAAAATACGCTGAGTTCGCATTATGTACCGCTTGGTAGGTATCATGTCCGTCTGCAGTTGTGGTTATGTCATTCCCATGTGCACAGAATTCACAGTCATATTTGTCCAAAGTTTCGATAGTGGTGACATAAGGGGCAGCTTCCACTATTTCGTCTACCCATTTGATTCCTCTTACCATTGCATACCTAATATAGAAGGAAAGAAAATATACGTCCATTTAAAAATGACACAAATGGCTTATATTTTACATAGCATGTTTACATAATATGAAGAATTTCCAACACAAGATTGTGCATAAAAAATTTCATGGCGACTTTCTGATAGCAAAATCATGCACTTATAACATTTCATATCCCAATACCATATTATAATATGGAATACACCTCTGATACTGCATTTACGCATTAAACTGGTCATGCCGCATTCGTGGCTAGTAGATACTGGATAAGAGCAATCTCAGTGGACTGTGGACTGTTGATGAGTCCGTCCAGTGTGTAGGCTCTTGTTAGTAGCATGTACAGCAACGAAACTCTGATTCTTAACATTAAAAACTTCATAGTTAACAATGGTCTACGCCTATTCATAAAATATGAAATTCCTTCCGGTCATAGCGTATTCTTTTGTTCATATTGTGTTTGCAGTCCTCAAATTGTTAGGAATAGAGCAGCCAGAAACTAGCTCGCAGAAATTTCTATATTTTATTTTGTCTCTGTTACCTTTCCTCAGCGGTAAACACTGGCGGTCCTTTGTGTTGTTCTATCTCCTCATCAGAGTGGACTCCAACAATCAGATAGTCTCCTAGTGCCTTTGCTTGTCTCAAGGAGTTGGCATGTCCAAAATGTACCATATCGTAGCTGAAACACACAATGTAACAATTTATACGTGTTCACTTAAACATCGCAGATGTGTACAGCACCGCTCCGAATGAAACATAACGAAGTAATATATTGTTTGGAAGTTCGCTGCATACACGTGAGGAAACCACACATCTCAGAACAATTTAGGAAAATGACACATTCACTTACCAACCGTCACACCAAACACGAACAGATTTCTTGGTATTGAGTTCATTAACAAACCCTCGTTCCAGGGGCTCTCCAAGCGTTTCTATTACGTTGCTGTTGTGATCCTTTGCCAAAGTACCGTCCATTTTGGCTTCTTGTTGGAAATTTTCACGGGAATGATGAATTTTTGTCGGGCAACAAAGTTAATTGAATCTTCTCGACAGTAGGAGACGTAAATAAGTCTTGTTTGAGCAAATATTTAAAATTTCTAAAGATAGGTTTCATGAGATTGGCACGCGCTCCGCCGCCTCAAAGATAGAAATCTCCCGAAAATTATGAAGACTTAAAAACTACAAAAGGCACTCAGTTTGTATGAAAGATGATTTACTATGACGATTCAAATCGACATGCATTCGAATTGGATAAGATACTTTAGGTTCGTCTGTGATTGAGCATAAGCTAAAGTATGTTATGAAAGCTATAAGTTTTTTTGCATAAATTCTCGCAACATGCGTATATGTATGTGAGTGCATGAAAAAGATGAGTGGAACAACTTTGCGCGCAAACAGTCTGAGCTTGACTGACACATTCTAGGTGGAATTCCATGAAATTTTCATGATATTTATAAGGATGACCGTGATGCGTAATGACCATTGATGATGATGATTGCAGTTCCTATCATAAAGACAAACATCTTTCCATGTGATTACTTCTAAAACTCATCATCAGTAATGGAATAATTTTCGTCGCAGAAGATGTAAAGGTACAAATAAAAACAGGACAGTAATTATCATTAAATTGCTTTGAGTAGATTTTTGTACCTTGTAGTAATATTTAGGTAGGTAGTAAAGCTAATGTATTTTGTGTGCTAGTAATCTTAATTCGAGTAAAATGATGGATTAATTCATGTAGTATCAGTTTTGGGTCTGCTGACTGTAATAACCCAGAGTCCAACCAATGAGGTTTCGTGATTTGTCATACAATGCAATGAACGTAATAAACGAATGTAACTCACTTCTTTGTTCAGTTAGAGTACAAAAAATGCTTCTTGCAGTTACACTGATTTTATACGTAACGTGGCATGGCAAATCAAGTAGCAAGGTAAGCGCAAAGTTTTCGTGTGATGAGAAAAATCAAGTCCTCTGAACTCACTTGCCTTCACCGCACTCAACACTTCATATACAGTATAAAGTTTGATTGACTATATTTTGCTATATCATAAGTTATATCATGCACTAGCTTCTTGATTGATTGTTTTATCCAACTTATGATGAGGTTTGCCATTATACACGTATAGTGTATCTAGTTACAATCACTATCAGATGAGGTAAAAAAGAGAACAAAGTATTCCTTCATCATGCTACAACTAAGCGAATTCGTTTCAACTGTTTAATTGTGCATTAGATTATACGCGTTTATCTACAAATAATGCTACATTACAATGGAGACATCATAAATACAATATGAGAACAGACAATGGACATTCTAGGGAGGTTGTTAATTAATACTAAATTTATTTTTTCATTTATGAGCTGTAAACATAAAAAATTGCATTTTGTATTCCCAGACAAGCTAAAATGATTTCCACTTACCTATGCACATGGAATCTCAGCTCTCATTTTCAATAATATCATGAATTAGGTTTCAATTCAAAGGAGGCATACATATAACTCCACCTGCTGCTCCAAAGCCTGCTCTCTGTGACCGATGACCTGTTAGATTTGACAGTTCTGGGGAAATAAAACGGCTTTTGAGTCGGTGTCGTCAACCTGCCAAGTTAAACAAGGCTTAATCAATTTAACGAGTAATGAATGAATCTGATTGTATTGAGAGCGTAGGTTAGGTATATGTTTGTGTTCCTATTAAGTCGTAAAGCACGCTTCTGTGCCATCATAAATAAAACTGTCACGTTTGCCAAGAAAGCAATTTGTTTCACGATTTATCGTATAGAAATAAATTATGTCAATTGTCAATGCAATGTCAGCGATAATCTATGATGAATACAGGTAATGTGATTAAAATTGGAAGGCGGTACACGAACCGCCTTAGAATTCAATACGAATACTAAACCTTTGGACCCGGATCTGACCTGTGACTCAAGAAATTAAAGATAGCTCTACAAAAAAGCGTTTATGCCCATTTGTGAATGAATAATAATACCATGATTATCTCTAGGTCTAATGACGTTATCTTGAATTTGTGTGCGACTTGGTGTAATAAAACGAACAGAAATTACTTTCCTTTAATTACTTATATCATATTTGAACCATAATCTTGGATGACCTTGCTATTCATTAACCATAAAACTGGATTCGTAGATTAAAAGTAATGCATGCAGATTTTTCGATTGTTGTGTTATAAATTCTTAGACTTAAATGCTCAATAAAAGATGAGAACGGTATAATTACAATGTTGCATAAAAGGACTCTCAAGCACCGAACGGAACCAATCTAAACTCTTATGCACATCGCAGTCGCAACCACAAGGCAAAAACTAAATACTGTATTCATTGATAAATTTATTTAAAATAGATGTTTTTTCATTCATGCAAGTAAAAACTGGTGACGTAAAGCAGTCTGACCAAGTCGAACGGGGGATTGCTATTGGTAGATAGGCATATGTGATGCCGATATACCTACCAACAACCTTGGTCTCCGGTTGTAATTTTCCTATAGTCATTTTATTCGACCTCTTTTTGTCTTTCTTCCTCTCCATTCACCGTCATAATAAGGAAGATTTCCCTTGTTTTTGTAAAATCAAATCACAATGTTTTATTGGGTACAATTTAAAAAAAGTGGTATCATATTGCGTCTGACTCGGACTGACATTCATCTTAATGGATGGAATGGAATAGACGAAATTCATTTGAATTGTACGTCACAACGTCACAACGTACAAAGCCACACTTTTGAGTTTTGTGGCTTTGCTGCCAACATCACAATATATCTGGATAAGCCAGATAAAGCGCTTATCACAACAAGATGACAAGTAAAACTTGATACTTGAAAATGTTGCATATGTACTTAAAAGTATTTTCGTTTCTCTTTCCTCAACTTAGGTAATTCTTTCCACTGCATGTCATGTAGAAGTGGCCAGTAAGTTGGTTACTAACAGTTCCAGCCATAAAGGTTGAAGGTTCATAACTAAAAGCATTGATGTTTTATCAACTCCCCCCAATGCTCGAAAACAGCACCACACTCCACAAATCCAGGCACTATGGTTTATACGGTTGGTTCATTGCATTGGCCACCACCACTGTCATAACTCTTTGCTGACATGATGGAAACGTCATTGTTACTTTGTTGGCAAAGTATTTCCATATAAATTTTCATTTCATATTCATGAATATTCATTAGATGATGAAGACAAAAAATCCATGAAATTAGAGAAAGTAAACTAAGATGCTTCGTACTTCTAGCTTAACAAAATTAACTATTAAAACTTGAGAAAACAATAGTGGTTCATCGAGTCAACTGACAAAAGTATTGAGTCATCGTTATTTCTTTAGAAATTCTAAACCGGAAACATAAAAGCTCTAAATTCTTTGTAAAAACAGTCAAACTTGTGACACTCGACACACTTATTTCCCAACAATGGCGTAGGTTGATTCATTTGTAAACATCTTTCTCCCTTTCTTGTCATAAATTTTGTGCACCGTATCATCATATCTCATACTTTCTTCACAGAGACAAATGCGGACTTAAGAAAGCCTTCGATGCAGCAACCTGCTCAAAACCAGTGGACCCAATGGCCCTTGTTCCACCATCAGTAGGCAAGCCGAAAATGAAACCCCCCAAAACTCCCAGAATGAAGCCTTCTAGCGGTTTGGTCACAACTCATGGCGTTACTTCAATCTTCCCTAGTGGGTATGGGTTTGTCGTGCTGACTGCAGTTGGTTCTGTGATGATGGTTACGTGGAAATCTATGAAGGTCCATGAATCTAATTTTAGATGATCTTTGCCAGTACCCAGAAGATGAAAAATTAAATAATTTAATGTGAGAAAGATGAGGAACCAATCTAATTTATCATGTGTGGTACTTTCTTTTGAAAAAAATGCATGCAGGTTGGTGTAGCCAGAGATGAATTCAAGATCCCATATCCGCAAATGTACACCTCAGATAATGTGGCTTTCAATTGTGTTCTGAGAGCCCATCAAAACACGATGGAATCATATCCGCAGTTTCTTTTGATGTTGATGATTGGTGGATTTGAAATGCCTTACTTTTGCACTCTCGGGGGATGCATCTGGATTTTGGGGAGAATTATGTACGCAAAAGGTTACTATACCGGAGATCCCACTAAGAGGTTAGATTTATTCCATGTTTAATATTTTATGAGCCTTTCAACCAAAAAATCTGCTTGCTAACTGTTTTTAATGCATCCAAAATTCCTTTTTTTCTAGGGCTAGGGGAACCATGTCTATTATTGGAATGATAATGCTCTTAGCTGCTACCGCTAAGTTTGCTTTGAAACATCTACGTGGTTGAAACGTTGAATATGACAGTCATGATGTAGGTTTTTTAAATTACCCAAATTATATTCAACAGCTAAAGCTCTGGTTTATCCAGCATATATTTTACTTCGTCATTTGTCTGTCTAATATTCTCGTGTATTCCGATCAAAATCAACAAGTCCAAAAATAAATTTCATGTAGAATGGAAGCATTCTTGCCTTAATGAATTAAATGATTGCTTAATTTTTCTGTAAATTTACATTAATGTAGTTGCATGGTTCTCGCGAAGTACAGCTTTTATGTATTTATGGAATCTTTTTAACAAAACTAAGTCGTCGAACGAACAGAAGCAAGACATTTCTCTCTTTTATTACGTAAAAATAATTACAAGCACTGATGTACTTACTTAGATTAATGTAACGACAAAACAAGTAAGACTGAGAATAAAAGTAAGTAAACTTAAAGATTAATATAAAAAATATATATAAATGAAACTCAAAAATAATGTTCAACGGTCATAACAGACTGAGTTAGAATTGAATGCATACTTGGCTTCTGTAAGATGGAGAAAGCCTCGACACTATCAGTGGCTTTCATTTTCTACCAGAAAGAAATGTGAAAACTCTCCTCAAGATGGCTCACAATTCACAAAGGACCGAAGGAGCTAGTTAGATATGGACAGGCAAATTCTATCACAGATTTAATGGAAAACTGGCGAGTGAACTGGTGGTTTCCATTTGATGTACCATAACACAAGCATTAATTAATCAGTAATCATTGGAATCATCAATCATTTCTACTCGTAACTCACTGTGCGTAAAGTTATGATTCAAGATGTCAGTTCCATGAATTTACCGGAGACCAAGAACATTACACTAATTCTTTTGATTGACCAGCAAGCACAAAATCTGCAGAGTAATTTCTTTTGGAAAAACGTATGAATATTTTTATGGTGTATCCCCTTCGCATTACATTTCAATCCATAGGTCACTTTATTTACAGATCTTTGTTGTGCGCAATACACCCGCCTTTGGGATCGTTGACACAAATAACACATAGATCTTTTACCTAAGAAGCACATGCCCACCTTTCTATGTGTGTTTTCAGCTATCATTATAGTTTGTTTTTATGTCATTCTCGTTAACTTTCATTCGTCTAAATGCGTTGTTGCAAACGCGTTGAGAATTACAAATTACAATTACCTGGAATTTCATACTCATTTTCCATTCTACAAAAGTTTACTAAAAACATATAATAATATAGTATAATATACAACTATTCTTCTGTCAAGTAGCTAATATCATTTCTACGCTTCTCCTTATTTAAAGTTATTGCTTAATCTTCTACAAAAGACTACACGTGTACTCTTCTACATTACGTACTTATTTTTATGATTTACAACAGAATGGTATAACTTTTGCTTTTGTAAGAGTTCTTTTCTTTCAGATATCTGTTGACTTTGCAATTCTCAGCAAAAAATTATTGCGTGATTGTAGAAAGACGTTTCCTGAAATTTATTGCATTCATCGGTTAATTGGAAATTTCATAAACCTGGAAAATTCCATAATTATGGTTCGGTAATTCTACAAACCCAATTAAAGATTAGCTATCACTATTATTATAAGTATATAAGGTTTTATTAAATATATCTTGCATACATTCTAATAGATTACATTATGACAAAGATCATTTTCAATTTTGTTCTACTTTTTTGTACCTAATCTTAAGTGCAAAGTATGTCACAAAGCCATCAACTCAGTGATGTTATTCTCTATATAGCTTAACTGTATGGTAGGGATAGTAGAGAAGCCCCCTAAACAAGGCCCTGCTTCTGGCATCTTCTAAAACATCCATTTTGCTCCCGTTTCTTTCCTTTTTCTCCCACAAGGTCTTGGTATTGTCAAGTTGTGAGATGAGATGCAGGTGGTATTAGCAGGAGACTCGCTACTACCACCACTAATACTAAATAGTGTCTACACAACAATTCCGATGATGGGTACTTGAAAGGAACGTGTACTTTTCCTTAAAAGAATCACTGTTACCTCTTCTATGACTATTATTACGACAGCCATTACCATCACAAAAGCCTATAGCAGAGTGCGGAATTTGCGTTGAAGAGAGTTCGGTCGATATAAATCACGTCGAAAAGTTTCATTCAGCTACTACGTTTTATTGAAACGCATCGGAAACAGTCGTTTTGAAGTTGACTTGACGCGAAACCTCTCTTCTAGATTTTTTTTTTGGGTAAACCAAAAAACCAAAATTACAAACTTACTGACTATGCACCTATCTACTTTACATAAGAATGCCAAACGAACAATGAAGATGATCAGATATGCTAGATTGTTGCATTCGACAGTGCACATTTACACAAGTGAAAAGTCCTTGATCAACCTTCAAGCAGCAACAAATTATTCCGCTAAAGGTTATCACTATTATAGTCGTTGAAAGGGGATCCTTGACTCTCAATCCTATATGTGCATATTTATGGGTGCACACATTTTTACAAATCTGAGATGCCTTGCTACATTTTTAAACAGAAAATTTTCCAACTATTTTGAGCTTTCGAAAATGCTATGTCTCAGTATTTCCTTCCTTTTCACAGATGATTCGATTTTGCTCATACTGATGGAATTACACATTTTCCGTTTCCACTTCAGTACATGCTGCACAAACTTGAGCAGCCAGTTTTATGTTTCATTTCCAAATATGGCAAATACCTTCGGGAGGCTAGATTTTATTTTAATTCTGAACCATGGGTTAGATAACATATCCGTCTCTAAAAGTGTGGCATGTTTTCAAAATCAAACTCGATTTCGTGTTGCTATCTTTTATATTATGCTATATATGTTGCTCTATTAACTTTCTCCCTTTGCTTGTTTCTTTCCCTGTGCGTGGCCTCATGTTCCCATAAAAATGAAATGCTTCCTGTTTAGAAGTGGAAGCTACAGCGATGATCCCAATACCAAATCGGCGAGGTTCTGAAAAGCTAGAACCATATTTCAGGCACTAGCGGAATTTTTCAAAGACGGTGACCTTGCTTGAGGAGAGACAGCATCCACTCACAAATCAACTTGTTATGTCATCCGGTAGTATAAATCTGTCCTTGCTTGATTATATTGCTCGTAGTAAGTAGTTATTATTTTGTTCACGAAAAAGGGTTTACCAGCCACCCGAAATTCAGAAACAACAGCAGATGCTACTTTCTCATACAATATATATGTCCATGTAATTTAGTTGTTGTCCCACTTGGTTTGTGTAAATGTCTGTTTTTCCGCTTGACGGTTGAACAAACAGCATTACCTCTTCGGTATTTGGTATTTTATATTGCAACATAATGACTTAAAGGTGCCTTATCAGATATCCCGGCGTAGTTTACAGGAAACTTCAAAGGTTATATGCTGTGCCATGCCACAGTCGTGTCCGTGTGCTTGTTCAAACAAATGTGCTGAGAAAAATAAATAAATTTCTGGCCATCCACCGTAAATACAAGTATAATTAGATTTAGTTGCTTATACCAATGATTTGTAAAGAAGTATTACTGATTACAGTGTAAGTTTAGGGTTTGCCATGCACCATTGAAGCGAAAAAATGCCAAAACCCATAAAAAGATATCGGAAGAGACAATAAAAGTGACAAATTTCGAAAAAAAGCACAATAATAGAAGATTGTTTTTGTCATTTCATTATCATATTATTGGCACTACGCTAGCTTCTCCAAGATTTCATACCTTTACCGCGACTTTCTGATATGCATACATATTCAAGGTTCACTCAGTCTCAATCTCCACTTGGGACTGAACATGAAACAGTCCTCTGTTTAGAATATAACGCTGAAAATTTAACCCATAATTTTCGGCTTTATCTCTTCAAGGGTATTTTGTTTCTTAAAATTAAAAAAAGATCTACAATTACAACCGTCTCTTCAGACATTGAAGTTTTCACCGTTTACAGAGACCGAGACTTTTATTGAAAACTGGAAGTGCTAATGAGCCACTAAACGTGAAATTGAATTGTCTTCATTCAAAACACTCAGGATTTATAGGCAATTCATATGAATAATTTATCTTAATTGTTATCGTTGTACATTGGAGAGTTTGTTGAAATTTCAGCTATGGAAAACTATCTTATTATTACTTGCTTACTATTAGTAATATATAAAAAAATACTTCAGGAAACAATGCCGCTATTCTAAAACATGCTGACGCATTTCATCCAACGTGCATATTTTTTGGATTATGTATTGAATTCAAGGACCCCGATTGAATTTGGAGAACGGACAATGCTATTAGTGGATGTTAGCTAATACTGACATTGATACCTTTCTTGGTTTTGAAATAATCGGATAATGCTCTTATAGCTGTCGACATCTGAAAACCCTCGGTGGAGAGGGCTTATTGGTAAATCAATTCTATTGAATTATCATAATCATGATACTCTTTCTATGATATGCTATATTATTTTGTAACGTGACGTAGGTATGGGTTAGTTTTTCATTTTCGGAATTACCAATTGCACAAAGTAAAACAACCGACAATTTAGGCTATCAACTTCGTTATTGTAGCCATGAATTTTAATCTTGTGCTAACACTATGTGTCCATCATGTATGTATAAATTCTTTGAATCGTGTAAAAGTTTACATCATTTTCCATTTTTCATTAGCTCAGCACAGGTATCTATTCATTTTAAACATTATTGGTAAACTGCCCATATTTAAATGCTGAAATAAGCTTAAAAAATTCATAAAATTCCGATTTAAAAATAAGTTTGAATTGCCAGATTCAAATTTCTGTCTCAAATTTCTTTGAAACTAAGCTGGACCGGAGCAGATCGTTGAAGCTTTCTCGAAATGGAGGAGAACGCGCTTTGCAAAGTCTTGTATCAGTAATCGTACTCGTTTGTTTCATGTTGCTAGCGATGCCGCGTATCAAGTTCTTCATACAGTAAACGCTGAAATACGAAACATTCAAAAAACTGGGAGAGCTTCGATTTATTTTACCAAGCACAACCTTAAAAAGTTGTTTTCATCCTTTCAACAATTGGATATACAAGGCAATTTTGCAAAGAGATAAGCAAATTCTCAAAAAGTAATAGTCAGAGTGTGTAATTTAACGATTAGCATTAGGTGAAAAGGCCATACAGTATTGTGCGTATTTTGGTACTGTTCTCGATACCTTTGAATTATTTAATACTGCATATAGTACATACTGATATACACCAGTGTTCTATGGTTCTATGTGTAAGTTTATAGATTTAGGTATAGCACTTTCTCCAAAAGTTAGAAACGAAGAGCTGCATCAAAGTTTTCTAAAAGCTTTCCTGAGTATAAGTACAAAGTAAGCTTAAAATATGAAAGTCAAATAAATGATGCGCTTGCAAAAAACTTAGCTATCACCTAAATCGAGATGCTTGAACTCCTCAGTGATTTTTGTTTTAGTAGTACTAAGCACAGAGTTGGAGACTACTGGCAAGAATGTGCTTTTGAAAAGACTGGTCAAAATATACACCCAGCAAAGCTGCGTCTTAAAACAGATAAATTATTTTATTTATTTTTGATTTTCTCTTTGAAAATAGCCAATGAGAAAAAAGGAGAAAGAGGAGAAAGCTTGGCCACACAACCAAACAAGTAAGGTAATATATGGCCACTTCAGATTCAAATTGAACATATTTGTGACTGCAATATTGTGAGCCAAGATCCAACACAATTTTTAACTTCATCAGGATTCCATGCAGTTCTCAGTTTCTACAATGGTTGAGTTGGAGTTCTTGAATCATGAATAAATTTTTACATCACAAACAGAAAATCAGAAAAATTGATTGTTTTAGATCGTCCTACAACTTGATACTATTATATTATTGCTTACTCTTAGGTCAAAGGAAACCCGCATTCTATTTCGATTGAAAACCTTTGTTCTCTTTACCTGTACTTTTATGATTAGCTGAAACTGGTATAGAAGAGTACATAGAACAGGCAGTCGTAAGTCGTAAATCTTTTATGAAGCTTAACCATAAGACCTTGAATAGCTTTCCCACATGACTCAAAACTAGATTTTCCCTAGTGCTGCATTATTTTTTTGCTTTTGAATAAGAGATAAAATCAGATTTCTCTACCTCTTCATCTGAAGCTCTTATTCACTTAACCCCTACATGTATCCATACAATATTTACATGAAAACGGACTGTTGGCTGCTAAAAAGGAATCCCCCAGCATCTTTTAACGGAACATCCATGTTCCATGACGGTGCGTGTTGTTTGAAGGATTCCCTTGAAAGGACCTGTCTAACCATGTCACAGTTTATCTGATCATAAACACACATTATTTGTTGTAGTCTTGTGTGTGGGAAGATTCTGAATATGGATAGGAAGAATACTATCTTGTCTTCTAATGTAACAACATCAAAAGATTTATAAAGAATGCAAACCTACATACAACAGATTTACAAGCTTGAGAAAATGCGTTGAAACTCTTGTTTTCAGCCAATCAGCTTTGTCTTGTAAGACGCATATACTTAGGGACTAACTTTTAGTAAGTAACTCAACAGTTACTTTTATTGAGTTTGTGAATCTCTTGTAGACATGAAGTGGGAAAATGCAACTTCTCATTCTTGTCATAAACACTACTTTACAGCAAGGTACTCTACTTTCTCTAGTTGACTCTCTTATAAACATGCCTGCATGTTTTTTGGAGTGTTATGTCAGTGTCATCAGTTGGAACAAGTATTATCTTGAGATATTTTGGCACTTGCCAAGCTAGTACGTTTTGTGCCCAATAGTCTAGTTGCCTTTTTAAAGCTACATACTTGTCAATTCAAAAAAAGTAGAATATATCTGCATGTATTATGCATTCCACCAGCCACCAAGTCATGCGACATCCTTAAGAATGCAATATCATCTAGTTTTTCCATATGCAGCCTCTCATTCCTCTCGTTATATAATTCACAATTTCCAATATCCTGGATCTTGGAAGCCCTATTTTATTTTATTACACCCTCGAGGAACTTTTAGTGACAGAGGAAACTGTGTGTCTTCGTTGACGACAATACTGCAGGAAGCATACAAATACTCGTTGATATTCTTGAAATTTTTCTTTCTCTGCACGTGAATTTTACACTTCAATGTAGTACACCACAAGACTCTAGACTACCTTCACGCTTTTGTCGGCGTGTGAATGCAGGTGACCTGTAGGCATTTCATTTAGCATACTATCTGCTTCTAGCCACCTACAACCTGAGTTGAATTACTTCCAAATGTCTTCACTTTCAAATCAAAGTACTCAACATAAAATTGTGAAAACCGGAGAATGAGAATCGGATGAAAACATTTTATAGATAAGATTGTTTCTAAGATAGGGTATCAAATCAGAGACAGTGTTTCATGAAGTAATAAGATAAAACGCAGTACGGTACATATTTTCATTCATTTAATTTTATAACATAAGCGTTGTCTTAAAGTCTAAAAGCTTCCTTCCATACGTAAATATTCTATTTTTGAAAATTCATCTAAAGGGTTTTTTTAGCGCGTGGGCTAGCTAAACGTCAGGGTTCTTTATTCATGTCAAGCCATCCATGATTAGGAAAAGTAACTGGAAATGGAAACCCAATTTAAATGGGAAAAGAAAACTACTCAGAAACAAAAAGCTGATAGACAGGGAAAATGATTTTGATATGAGGTAGCATGACTACTGAGAATCCTAATGGAAAAAACGGATTCACTTCCAGCGATGAAAATAATGTTTTCATGTATTTTCCATCCCCAATTTTATTACGTCTTATATTACATACCACTTTGTATGGATTTGTATTTACGTGCCATGAAATCCTCAATTCTGTATAAATTCTAGAAAATCACAAGTCAAAAGTAGGTAATACTTCACATGTCATTGTCAACGCAAATTTCAGAAGAAATCTTGTCTCTAGCACAATATATTTGGTGCCACTCTTCAAATGTCATCAGATTTATCCTATTACCTTCAGGCTATTAAAATTTTGACGGCTTGTGTGAACTTTTATAAAAACAACAATCAAACTAGGCCAATCAACAATCTTCGAAATGAACTCACAGTAAAATCGCTCTCAGAAAGGAAAGCGACCAATCAGTAAAAATCTGGGATCTCTTTGATGAAAGAGTAAGTACATCGTCATATATACATTTACTTCGTTGATATTTTGATATTTTTGCTGCTTTCTTTTTGGAGCAATCAAAGAGAATACAAACAATCTCATTTGTTTTCGGTTTGCATAATAAAACAAATGCAGTAATTTAGTATCTAATAGCTTGGATGTAATTATTTTGATTAAATGCTTATTATGTTTACCTCCCAAACACTTCAACAACTACAACTTGTAATGTAAATAACGGATGGTTTTAGCGGATATTAAATTTTCTACTTGTGGTTTCGTGAAACCAGCAATATCTGAAGCAGCTTCAAGTAGTATTACCCTTGGCTATAGACAACGCACAATGCAATTAGCTTACAATCTCCTATAGCTTTTAGTCAGCTTTTAGTGAAGCTATACATTTTTAAAAATCACATTTCTTTCTTTACCTTTCGTGTGCATGTTCTTGCATACTGTGTTCAGTTTCACTCACGCATTTTATATATGTCGATCCTTTTTCGCAAATTTGGTGGTAAAAAGTGTTTATTTGATATACTATTAAATTAATCCTACTGATTAAAAACAGAACTCTCACGTTTTACTTATGAACCATCTCCTGTATCACATAACAAATGCAGATTTAATGTATTATGTAGGAAGAGGAAACAACAAAGCGATTTTGTGGTTTTTCTTCTCTACTTGGCAAAAATAGTAAGTAGTTTATCTTGTAATCTTTGCGCAACTTTGTATCAATCGGTATTTAAGTCCTATTCTACCGTTGTTCACGTGAATTTTCTATATGTAAATGTATTTTTGCGAAGTTCGATTTGAGAAAAGATCCTAGTTGTATTATTTATGGGTGCCAGCAAAATTCCAGAAAATTCTCGCTGTTACTTTTTCAGGAATAATTTATTGCCACCCACCAGCGAAACGATGACATGCCCCCAGCCCAGCATTGAATCTGAAAGCGTAGCCTGTAACCTTTTTCCTTTGAAATCTTTCAATACACAGGTAAAAAGAACAGACAACGTTTTCTTTGTGTCAATCTTATTCCACTTCATCTCAAATATTCGTTGATTTTCAGGTGAATATAAAGTTATGTCTATAGTTCTTTGAATTCATTATTGTTGGTTCGGTTGGTTCAGTAAAAGTTTCGAAAAGTGAATGTAAAACTTTATTCAATCTCTTACAGTATGTGTATGCAAGATACTCCTTTGAATTTCAAGATTTCTTGTAATTTATTTTGTGTATAATGTGCTTGTGTATGTGAGTTATTAGAAAGTTACACCAGTGCTACGCTTTTGGGATTTTGTCACCCACTTATTCATCGTCACTTTTATGAACCAGTAACATCGTGATCAGAAACATGATTTAGGCATAAAAACACGTGGCACGCAAGGCCAGGCCCATTCAAAACGTCTTTGGATTGGACATTGAACCTTTCAGTACGCTCATCATATCTGCTTCACCTATTACGAATAAGTTTGTACTGCATAATAGTACATAAACGGGAGGTACTTTTACATGGTTTTATTGGCCGTGTATGAAACCAAAGAAAGGTGTTTGTGTGGAATAATACGCAATCGTTTTATGCGGCGATCCTTAAACGCGGACAAACTATCTATAGACTTTATTGATGCCCACAGGGTGGCCATTAAAAATGCAATTTTAGTAAACGATACCCTACTTCCAAGATATAGCTACTCTACACTTTACCCAAGTTAACGGTTGTGATATGTCATACCGTTATAGTTTTCCAATTACAATTATAAACGACAATAAAAAGCTCTTCTTTACAGGGATTTTCCATCTCACTAATCATCAACGACAAAATATAAATTTCAAAGGAATTTTCTTTCAGAATAAACTTTCAGATTTCTTGAAAGTCATTAATGCGATTGCTTGGGTTCTATTAGTTATCCAAAGTTTGGATTTTACCCACATCTAATCCTTTGGATGGTATTATATGTTTGAAGTGATGAACTCTAAGGTTTATTTAACCAATGTTCCCAATTCCAGGTAGATTTGACTATAGACTTGGTTAACTCAATGATTGTTAGTCTATACATAAATATTTTCGCTTGAAGATAGGAAGGACAAATCAATGGCACATAATAATAATAATAAAAATTTCAGAAATCAGTTCTTCTCAAGGCCATCAGTATAACAGCATTATAAAAATTCGAATACTGTTATTGAAATGATACCAGTCATCTATGATTTAAACTAGCAACCAGAAGATAAAAATGCGTATATACCATTTCAAGACAGAAAACGGTATTTTTGTGAGTGATTATACCTTTATATTGCATGTCTGCAACAAATATACCATCAAGGAAATTCTGATGGTGGTACTTCCTAGTGCCGACATAAAGTAAAAAATCATTTTGCTCGTTCATCCTTACTTCAGTCAGGTAGCCCCATAGCGCATTTATTGCAATATTTTACAGATCCCACTAATAAGATATATTGCTACCATTTTTCCTTCCTGTGGTAGCCGACAAACTGCAAAAACTGTACAGTTTCCATTAATTCTAAGCACTCTTGAACATTTAACATTGCCTGTATTTTTACAACTTTTAGACACGATTTTACAGGTCGCATAATATGGTATACAGATGAGTGCAATAATAAAATCCGCTCACAAGCAATTACGGGTATTATGTTGGAAGCATATAAAAGCTTTTCAAATAAAATATTTTTGTGGATTCATTCTTGGCTTCTTCACCTTTTTCAGGCTCAGACTCTACAATTTATTACTTGCTAAAATTATAACTGTGTTGTGTCACATTAGGAATGAACGAATTTGTCGAGAGATTGGAAACGCCATGCGAGTAATGCGACCATGTTCCTGCCAGTAGTAATAGATATTCAAATGAGGATATTCGGCAATGTTTCAAGAGTTGGCATTGTACTTTTTATTGAATTGCAAGATATTTTTTTTAATTTGAAATATTATATCATTTTGATAAACTGTAAGCTCTGTTTTCTCATATAATGTAGCTAAATTCAATGGAAAACCCGTATGTGAACCGAAAAGAAAAGCCATTCGTTTCTTACGAGATGAAAACATCTATTTTACGTCATAAGTGTTAAATGGAATAAGGATGTCTATTTCGTATCAAATAATGCGGTGCTATTGCCATTTAGTAGTAGGTAAATTCCTTTCTCCACGACCGAGTTATAAAGGTAGGTATGTAAGAATAATGAGCAAAGAAATTGCTCAATAACATCATCATCACATCACCCTGTTCCATGAAAAAATCCAACAAAATGACTCGCCATCGGTGAAAGTGCAACCTTGTGGTTTACGAATGAAAATGGAAGCGATTGCATATTACATGAGCAGAAACATGCATTAAAAAATTACAAAAAAATGGTGAAACTAACATCCAAAAGGTAGGTACATATATTTTTAGACGTTAGGTGAGACAGTGCTATGCGTATCGTCATCTTGTTGTGATTTTGTGGTACTTTATGAATACTTGATCCTACAGTTATGTATGCAAATGTTTTATAGATACTTTGCAGGTAATTCAGTGCAGCAATCAATAATTAAATAGAAGTGTTTTGTACAATGGAATATTGTATATTTGTATATTTTGTATAATATTTTGTATATTGTACCAAGGAAGACTGAATATTTCCACTGTAGCATTTTCCTAAATGAGAATTTTGCCACGCCACAAACAACAATCCATTAACTGAAAAAATACTTAAATGGATTGAAAAACAGTTAATGTATTCATTTTTATAAATTTAATACTCATTTTCGCTGACCTCCTTCTTTAATGTAACTTCATACTTCGAATTTTATTTTACGAACCAACTTTTACTTACATTGGTCTGATTGGAAGTACCAGACAATAATAACTGGTTTCGGAAATTGCAGCTGGAACGTTTGTTAGTGTGGAACAGAGCAACAAACCCTCATTCAAGCCTCTATTGCTTTTCAAGCTACCATTATGGTAAGTTTCAAGTCACAAGCAGGTTTATTTCATTTTATTTAAAAAGGTGGAGTGGCATGCATACGTTAGATAAAATACTTCATGCATACTGTATTCAGGAGCCATCACTTTCGAGAAAACACTTTTATGACTTGCTAAAGTAAAACCATTTATACCGCAATATAAAACATCTACTTACCTGAAACTGATGCATTCACTTTTACTAATGATTCCGTACATGCATCAATTCCACATCAGCACAACTTACGAGTAGCACAAAGCATATTTTTAAATCACAGGAGGACGTATTCTTTTTTTTTTTTTGGCGGACGAAAGTTTGCAAAGATGTGAAAAACATTTTAATTTTTTGTTTCATTCAAATTTTTGTTTTGCTGTATCAGAAGTACAGACAGAAAGGATGACGAAACAACCGATACGAGGTATTTTGCTATAATATCTTACAACAGAAAATGGAAGCGTGCAATACCTGTTAGCTGAAAACTATAGGAAGGGGTGATGGATGGCACAGCATTTTCACTTCATCATGTTGATCATTGGATCTGATAAGATCCATTCAAAGCTGCCATATATGCTTCAAAGTGAAATTTCGATTTAAACACAACACTCGTTTGAAGACTATCTCTTTCACTTCTCATGTAAGTGGAAATATATCCTTCGGTGCTAACCCATTTTTAGTTAGGTTTGAATAAAAAACGATGTCCTCGTAGACCAATGTAACTAGTAGTGGGGACTGGGAACAATGAGATTCTTATGTAGGTAACAAGTGCAATCGATACGTCTTTAGTGGTTGAAAAAATAAATGATATGGATTATATGGTGAGACAGAGATTTTACGAGCATAATCTACTGGATTCCATATAAAATCTTATACATGCTCTATATATGCCGGTCGAATGTTTACTTTTCAAGTAGAAAGAAAAGCATTTCTAATAGTTAATAGAGCTGCAGAAATTGAGAGGAAAATCCCAAGCTTTTACGTTTTCACAACTTTCTGGGAAGTTGAGGGACTTGAGTTTGGCCTTGGCACAGGCACATATCCTACTTTATTTCGCATATTATATTCTTAAGGATCAAAAGTAAAAGATAATGACATGCATGCTTTTGGTTGCGGGTTGGCGTTCTACACGAGTTAAACGGAACCTAAATCGGTTGCAAGTACAAGGATGAGGTTTGTGGTCACGGTCTGAATTTCCTTATTGCTGGGCAGTAAAAGTGGTGTTCTATGCAGATTTATTTGAATAAGAATAATTCCAAACGATTTTCGCAAGCTTTGGACACTTGCAAAGGGATGTTAAGTTTGGATGTCGCCTTATTTCCAGAAAAGAGTTTGCGAGAATTCTGCCACGTTGATCTTACGCTGTGATAGTCGTCTTATGCGTGTGAGCTACTCCAAATATCTAGCTTAAATTCAAAAGGATGGGAACATTAGAAAGCCCTATAAAGAATTATAATATCGGTTATGCTAATAAATTACCTTGCATTTTCAAAATCTACAGCGATGGTTTTTTACTGCAGTGTGAAGCGCTTGAGAAATGCCAAATCTACTGCATCAGTTACAACATGTTAAACTAATGAAGTTGCAATGAAGCTAGTTTTAATTATAATTGCCAGAACAGTTTTCATATTACAGTGTTGGACTGACAAGTAACGACACGAGCCTCATTCATTACATATAATATATATTTTACATTTCCATTCCCAGTGCTGTTTAAATCGTTTACTAAGTGTGTAATTTTACGGTATTAAATAATTCGTTTGTTGATTCTTTGGTTGGCTATTTGAATGAATCATGACTGGACAAGTGTAGTTATTTTTGAGAATTCCTATAATTCACTGAAAATATTGCTTTCACTTGCTTTCACCTTTACTGAAAATATTAAGCTCAAATGTGTAATCAATCTTAGCAATGACGCTGCTTGTGCGTTTACAATGCAAAGTCGAAAACTTAACTTACTTGCATATTAAGAAAGCTGAATATGCCAACTTGCAAATTTAGTAACTGCCTAGCTCATCACGATAAAAATGATGAGCTGACATTTTTCAATATCCGCCGTCCATATGATAATACTCATGCCTAATGAGTATGGTATAATGTACATACCATATTTAACAATTTAACCAAAAGCGTCATAAATGTTATTATCTCCATAATGAGCTTTATAAGCATAAAAACTTTCGTTTTTAATGGAGCAAATTCTGGGAAGAAACAAAATAGGATTCTGAAAAAGTCATCGCTTCATTAATTAGTGGTAATAAATACAATGCTTATATACATTTAAACTTTTAAGAGTCTATGTCGTGCTGCTTTCTTCCTTTCCGTGTGATACTTGCTTGCGCAAAGGATTTTATGTACATACAGTAATGTACTTAATGAAGTGAGTCAAAGTCACTACAAAACAATGGGATGAAATGGGTAAATGAAGTTATTAAGAGAAGAAAACTTGAAATTTCTTCTTTTTCTTTGTATTTCCTTCTACCACACATTAAATAATTTACTCTGTGGTTAGTGGCTGGGGCTTGGTGTATTATATATGCATTAAACGCAAAAAGAATATCCACAATGTAGTAAAACGATCACGAACAGTTGTTGAAAGTTTGTAATTTTAAGTATTAAAAATTTCATAGCCTTTCTAACGATACGATAATTACATTTTGTTCTACGTCACGAAAAGAAGCTTAGAAATTGAAACTTTTAAGATTTCACTGTGGAATTCTTATATGGTTCGGCATGTTTTGAGGCATATGTTAATGCCAGTATGCTAGTATGCAACATAATGTTAGTGCGTAAATATTATGTAAACTATAGGCATGATAAGCGCAACTTTAAAGATTTAGTTAAAACCTAAAGGGTTTCCCGATTAAAGTTTTCATCGTAGAAAAGATGGGTACAATAAAATCCTACTTTCTACAAGCACTACACACGGATAGTTCGTATTTGAACTGGAAAATATAACAGTGTATTTACTTGATGGGCTTTTCAAGCTTTGTTGTAAGGACATTTTGGCAATACAGAAGTAATTGCAAGAAATGAAAGCTTGAGTTTCAAATGCTTGAATGACATGACTGAGGTACATGTACATGACAGTGTAAAGATAACATTGTCGTGTAGAATTAGTGTGGACGTTAGCAAGTTAAAATTATGCCTGCAAGGTTGCATTCGAGAACAGGAAACAAATTCAAAAGCAAAGAGAGAAACAAAGGAAGCATGTAATACAAGGTGGGGAGAGGATAAACCCATGAAATATGCTAAGCCACTTAATCTCAAGCGTTAGTTTCAGTGCCTATAGTTGTCCAGAAGTAAAATGCGTGACTCATCCACATTGCAATTCTGTAAAGAAAATACGAGGATAGTTGCTATCAAGAACGGTGTGTAAGGTCAAGGTTATCAAGAAGAATGGTGTACTTGAATTCTAATGCATTTCAGTACTAGACATCTTTAAAAATAAAATATAAATGTATGTTGTATATCTTACATGTTTATCATGTCTAAATCTACATTCTGTAATATTTTAGTCGCTCAGTGATAACAACACCCTTTTTACGTTAACTGTTTATGCATTTAAAACCCTTGATATCGTGTATTCAATTTACACCTTGTTCAATTGAGACATTAGTCGGAAAGGAAAAAGTAGTAAACTACCACATTCATCATATGCTTTGAGTAACGCAGCCTTGCAAGCAACTATACAGAAATGTAATTTTATACTCCAGTAAATCACGATTCGATTCAGGAAACATCAAGCTTTGCGTTGTTGTATCAGTAATTTCCAAGTATAGGTATCTTTGTGTAGACGATGTAGCGACAGTTAGGTACTAGGTACTATACTGTGTTGTGGCCAAATTAAGAACCACACCATATCACTTTCACCCTGGCTCCACAACTAATGATTTGTTGCTTAAAGCGGGACTACGGAAAAGTAAGTTGCTGACACCAACAACGGATGGATGTGATGGGATCTTCTGGTATGCAATGAAGGAAGCACCCACACACCCAAAACAAAGACATGACGAGATCCAATAATCTCATATCAAATGCCATGTGCCATGTATCTGCTCTGAACAGTTCCCTCCCTGTGCAGAAAAATGAAATTAAACAAACGACAGAGAATAAAGAAGCTGACTAAAATCGTGTACACTTTACGGTATTCTTACACAAAAACGTGACCGTCCTTATGGTCGTCAACAGTAAAATTACTTATTTCAAGCAATTTTAGCTGCATACAACCTCCTTTCCTCTACTAGAGCTCCTCGTGTGATGTGATGATGTAATCAATTATATACCGCTAAAAGACCTACCTATATTACAATAGTAGGAAGATGCTCCTACAGGATTAAGATTACGCATTACACATGGCCATAATTACATCCTTGTAAAAAGGACAACAGTCATCAACAACTGTCACGTAGCTTTTACTCGTAGAACAGTAGTGACAGCAGCATCCGTTTCTTTTACGGCCACATCTTCATTATACCATACCATTTTTGTAAGACGTACCGCTTGATTTTTTTAGGAAGGAAGTTATATTTCATGACATCATAAGAGTGGTGGCATGATGGTTCGCAGGTCAGACCATGAAATTGTTCTGAATTCTTTGACTCGAATAAAAAAGTTCGCAATTCCCGAAAAAGACGGGTTAAAGAAAACAGTAGGATAAACTGTCCGGTCAAGTTCCAACATAAAGATAGATATTACGTTTTAAGGGGTTTGGAAATGGTTGTCCCTGAACGAATAAAGCCACCAATTCAGCATCCTGTCTTATGGAAAACTTCAGCGAAGTGACCGTGTCCTTATAACCACTTGCCACTGTAATTTAATATGTCTAGCTTGAGAAAGGTCTTGAGCCTAGCAGCATTACATCATTTCGGCTGAAAAGAGTCCTTGACTCAGCTATCCTTAGCACTACACTCCATGCATACAAAAATACGGCACCAATGTTCCATCTAAAACGCATGTATTAAGGGATCTTTGGGACACAACTGAAACATTTATTTTTGTATCATTCAAAGACATCACACGAACAGTTTCGACTTTGAAGCTTAATCAATCAGATTGTATTTCAATACAAGTGGAAATACGAAATACACACTATTTGCTATTGGGTAAAATATCTCTCTGAGTTTGGAATGCTATTAATAGGTGGAAAATGTTTCCAGAAATCTTACTCATATGACTTTATATAACTCATATAGCTATTATATTTCTAAAATTCCTATACGGGTCAATTTCAAAAGGTAAAAAGAATCGTGTAATAAAAAAGTGAAACACAAAGGGTAGCTTTTAACAACTCACACGAAGTTTTATTTTTTTCCATAGTATGAACATGACTTATTTTTAATATGAAAAAAGACAGTGAGTACACGTATTTCGAGAATATTATACCTAAGTGAAAGGATGCGAACAGATCAAATCATTATGAAAACAAAATTTCTGCATTCACTGTGCATTTTTTTATCTAGAGCAACGATAAAATGATGATTATACGTTTTATTTGATCCCTTTGTTATTTTCTTCTGTTTATTTCAAATTCAAAGGATATCGCAGTACAAGTACAGTTGTGCAGCAAAAGAGTACATTAATACGTGATAGAATGCGGTGATAGTAGTGCAAGTTGATAATATATTATGTCACTGATGGTCTTACTAGCACCGTGATTGTGAGGGTTGGGTGTTCTGTACAGTGTAGTTTCATGTGTGCATTTGTGCAATGGCCCACTTTGTCTACTGCTGGATGGAACTGGAAGTAGCATACCAAAATGAAGCTGATCTTACCTTAAAACTTCTAGAAAGCAATAACCCGTTTATGCACAGCTATGCAAAGTAATAATTAGTTAGAACCATTAATAATTCTGGAAACGACGACGCAGCAGAAAATAGGTAATGAACAGTTGTACATTCAATATTATACATATTTATAACATACCTATATCTAATATATTATTCTAAAATCCAGGTGAATAGTCAATCATTACACAAAACCAGTAGTCAATCACAAATAACACTAAACTAGAGTGAATAATTTAAAGAAAATTTTGCTGTTTGCAAGTTAGCTACAATAACTATACTATCAGCATTTAGTAATATTTAAAAAATCTTACACATGAATTACAAGATAAATACGATAAGATTGCATAATAATTAACAATGTTAACTTCATAATGTATATGTACATATATTTTTTTTTTTTTGCTTCTTTACTGCAGACCTGACATTGTACCGTAGACTTTACCCTATATTAGCCATTACGCAAGGTTCCATAGGGATCGACTTACAAATACACGCTAGTCCATATCGACTAAACTACTGACTCAAACTTAACTATGGCTTGCGCCGCGAGGTGGGAGAGGAACATTTTTGGCATCGCTGCCACTCCAATTTCTGGGGTGGGAGTCATCACCCACTGTTACCACATTTTGGCCAGAGGTCGGTCGACACCTCCTTGTCGACACGTATTTTTCATTTTTCAATTTTATACAGCTCTCTTGGCTCTAGTGATATCCTTCAACAAAATGAGCAGGTCGCGCTACCACAGCTTAAAAAGTGTGTATGATCCCATAATAAAAAAATGTGTCAACCAAATTTGGGGCGTAGATCACGATCCCGTGGTCAGAATTAACGTTACTTCTATGGTTTTGCAGAAATTTGGCACTTTTGGTTTTTATGGCTTAATTTTGAATGAGGAGAGTATGTAAGGTCACACTAAAAGCATAAACTTGACACTTTTTTAAGCTTTAATTATAGTGAAATTATTAGGTTGAGTCGTTCAAGTAAGATTTAGAAGAAAAATTATTTTTCATATTTTAAACATGTTGTCGTTAACATTTTTGAAAATTTAAAAAAGACGTCATTTAGCTTTTTATTCTCTACTGAATGCAAAAAAGATTATTTCAATAGCTTTTGTAGTTTCGGAATAAATTGGCACTCCTTATGTTCTTGGAAAAGTGGCCCTAACTTACCAAACCCTGATCACATGGGGCTGATTTTCAAAAATTTTAACATACCTTATCCAGTTACATAATATACATAATTTTCGAAAAAGTCAAAAACATCGTGTTTGGCCATATCGATATTTCAAAAAGCTGCTCATGTATCAAACTGTCCAAAACGTGAACTGTATTAAAAGATTTTACCAATTTAAAATTTGCTTAGCAATTTTCCACTATAACATTATAACACCAGCCAAGTTAATACTGGTGTAGAAATTATATTAAACCAAGTTCTTCATATGTGCTAAAATGTTACACGCGCTATTTCATCGCGAACAGTCTCAGAAACTCAAAATCTGCGCATACAATTTTTTGCTTATTTGATTGGTGTTTTGGGAAGCTACAAATTCTACTTCGTTTGCGAATGTATATACTTGCAACAGGTAGACATTATGAAGTGTTTCCTCGTGAGGTATTCTGCCTGCCTTCTTAAGAATCCCTCAAATTAGTTTTTATTAAGTCACGCGTACACACACAAAAACTACACGAGAGGCACAACTGATCAGTAATTGAACACGGCAACTATTAGGGCTTTACATGTAGTTGTATTTAAATAAGTACGATATATAAATTGAATTTCAAGTTTGCTTGAACCAAGACAGACTAATTGTTTATTGAAACTATTAATGGATTTTATGGAGGTCAGTTGCTTTTAATGAACATATTTTTACTTGAGTTTTTCAAAGTACAAATATTTACATACCTATGTAAGGTTTTTATGATGACTTAATGTATAATAATGACTTTCATAAAGCATAATTTGCCATCTTATATAATTAAAGTTGAAATTATAAAATACGAGCTGTCTAATCTAATTGTAAGCGTAATTTGTTTAAAATTGTTTTAATTAATTCCCAATAAAGATGTTCAGAATGCGTTTCAAATCTGTCTAGGTATAGTGATGCAACTTTATGTATTCCTTTAGAATAAATGTACATTACCGGATCAAAGCATGCACAATTTGTGCACTAAACTGAAACATTTTCGTAAAGTATTTGCTTTGATCACCGACTTGTTTTAATTTTTAAATGCATTCATTTTACAAATATATTTTTTATGCTACCCGCCTGTGAGGAGTCAAACACATGCAAACGTATTTTTTGTTGAAACGCGCGGGTTTTGTCATGTGTGTACTTAATATTGACTTTCAAGACACCTACAAATGAACCCATTTTAAAATTGATGAATAAAAGCATCTAAAAATAAATATTATTGACTTTTCCACCAGTGAACACTTGCATTTAATCTTCGTTTCATCCATATAATAGGGTAAAACTAGATTATCTCAGAAACAATCGACCGTATTTACATCAAATTTTTTGCAGTAGACCAATAAAGGCATGTTCTACATGGCCTTTCCTTGGAAATTAGATTTAGGCCTTTTTCACCTCCAAAACTGGTGTTTTGTAAATACAGCTGAACAAAAACCGAATTTTGAAAAATCGAGAAAAGGCCCCTCCAGAGATTTTAATTCTCTATAAGTGTGCAAAATTTGAGCTTTATACATCGAAAACTGTGACCTACAGGTTGTGTACGCCGATACCTTTTTGAATTTTTGAACCCATGAAAACCCCTATATGAGTGCACATAAAGAATTTTAAACACTTGCCAGTGAAACAACTAAACTAGCTCTACAATACTGCATAAATAGTTTCTTAAAGTTTTTACTTCGATTTCGACCATATTCCTTTATGGCTTAAAATCACGTAATTTTACGTTTTCTTAAGTAGTGTTGAATAACTTTGTCAATTGTTTCTTGTTTTATCATATAAAAATCAAGGATAAGGAAGTTTTGCCTAATGAGATTCGCTGAAATAAATGTCTTTTTAGTCACTAAGGCAGTTTCAAGATTTTCGGAACAGTAGGATTCGTAATAAAACATCCATTTTATTGACGATACTGATAATACTGTGTGAATTTGCCTCTGAATATTCGTTATACTAAAATTTCCATTGTGAACTTTGAAATTTACAAGTTTTCTGGTCCATACTGTAAAACAAGTAACATTACTGTCATGAAGAATCATCGCTGGAATTGTTTTAACAGGTTGTGCAATGACATTATATATAATCAGTTCTAAGCAAAGTCTCCATATGAAAATTAGCACAAAGTCTTTTGCCATTTTTCAAACGTTTCAAAGATGCAAGGTCGGATATTAAATGCAAGTAATAGCAAGCCAGTCAGCAAACAATTGAGCAAAAGTTATCACAGGCGTATTTAAATAAGTTTTCCTAAACCTATAATATTTTGAAATTCAATCAAGAACCAAGTAAAATTAAGTGGGAGTGACAGTAACATGGTAACTGACTTGCATGCAGCATTACTTGTTAAGAAATAGTTATAAGGTTGAGACAGATCTCAGAATGTCAATATTTGGATAGAAAGGATACGTCAGTTTGAGGTTTTTATTGTGGTACACACAAAGAATGCAACTCGTCAAATTAACGAAGAAAATTATCCAGTTGATGACAATAGATAATGTTTATGCATGTTGGCCACTTAACAAAAACTGGATATAATCAGCCCCCATTGACTTCATTGAATGTCACGTAAATGACGCATGTTCAGAAAATAATCAATAAAATTTCGTTTATAGCTTTTTCAAGTACGTTTGGCAATAAGTTTGTCAGTAAACGACTAAATTCGCAACTTAAGATTATGAGGAATGGCTACTTCAATTAACAAGCACTAAACATGACGTTGTCTGAGAGGTTAATACTTAACATGTCAGTGATTCCTACAAACAGAGAGACCCACAAAAGGGATGCATGCAAAAAGACCAGACTAGATATATGGTTAAGCAGTAAATAACTCACATTTCAATAGACACTCAACGGATGGATGAACTGCTAACTTTTCTGAAAGGGCATTGTAGTATAAGTTCATAATGTTGGTGTCGTTTGGTCATAATATTTTGTGATTATAATGGATGGTGTGTCAGTAGAATGCATCTACGTAATAATAAAATGACACTCATGTCAATTTTTATTTGAGATGCAAGTAGTAGGAAAGAGTCATGATAAAAGCCAAAACCCATTGTGCAATAAAATAGGTCCAGCACTAGCCTTTTTAAACACTCAGCTACATTTAGTTGATGATATACTAAAATTCTTGCAAACTCTCAACTACACACAATATATAAAGCTACATTTTCTATGCTGGGTGTGTAGTAAATCATAATTATGCATAATGTACCAGAAACAAAGAAACTGCATGAAACAATAACGACATGAGGATCAACAAAATAATTATTGTATGAGTACGATTTTTCAATTCACAAATGGTAAAAACCATGCAAACTTTTAAAATCGCTATAACTTAATGTTAAAAATTTAATCATATAGCTAGCATTTCATCCAAACCGCATGTTTGTGACATTTTCTAGACGAAAGATATGCACATTTTCAAGCGACGAAAGGGGCAATAGTTTACTCCTGAACTAAAAAAGACATCAAAAAGAAACTTGCTGCAGCAAGTACACAAAAATAATCCAAGATTACGGTCTCCGTTAGAAATCTTAAAAATAGAAAACATATATTTTGAAAGTACCTTTTTGTTTATATTTTATTACTTTTTATGTTTCAAGTCAAAACTTAACTTTTAATTAGTAATAACATCAAGCTCCATCTTGAAAAATGCTGGAAGTAAAGATGTAATTCAAGAAATCATTGAATTTTGAGTTTACATCCAATAAATAAAGCCTTTATCTTTAAAAATAAATATCTTTAACAGCTCATGGTATTATTAGTACATAAGCATTATAATATCATGAATTAACTCTTTCTTCTTCTTTTTTTTTTACATATTTTGGTTGTTTCAAAAAATCATTTATAACATTTGTAAATCACTGACTATGCCATTGCCTATATAAGTGCATGAATAAGCCATTTAAAGTAAATGATTTAATCTTAAGTTCTAATGCTAATGCCAAATATTTGCAAAATCTAGGAAGTTTTCGTGAAACTGTAAAATGTGTGTAGGTATGTGATAGCTAGTAAAAACTCATCGTTTGCTTTGCACGTTCATTCATGTATGCTCATAATTAAGTGTTTTTAGTTTATAAACGACTGTGCGTATACAACTTCTAATATGGAAAGGTTACTTCTAAAAACATTTTAAAACTTGTTACGTAATGTGAGAACAGCATTAATCGTGTAACAAAATACAGAGTAAAAGTAATCTGTACGTGTTGCAGTTTTCACTGTTCCAAGAGAGCCATACTTAAAGTGAAAATCTTGAAACGATCGTAAATATCTCCGTAACAAATTACTGTGCCATGTATTTTTCTGTGAAACCTTAACTACAAATAAAACCCAAGCATGTTGCAGTCGTATACTCTCGTTACTTATTTCTACTAAGAGTTTGAATAGAATTACAGATACCGACAATGCTATACAAACGAATAATGGCAGAAATATATAAATATAAAAAGAAATCACACTTTGAGTTAGTACAACAAGTGTGGACCATATCACAAGTAAACAAAATAGTGACGAAAACACCACACTAATCAGATAACTTAACAAATCATTTCCAACATCAAATAAAATTTTCAATACTCTAGATTCACGAAATGAGACATGATTAAACTCTTTTAAGGCAAGTTGTTGAACACAACTTAGAAAAGATCCAAAAATAAGAGCAGCTTGTAATGCAACTGTTCGAAATAATGTTGCTCCCTCAACGCAACAACCGACAGTGACAAATATCCGAAAAACTACGGTTATGATAAACGTTATTGGATTGGTTCCATAGTGAGGGAAAGCAACATGAAGAAAAACACCAACAGTATCAAGCTCTAAATAAACTACTATTGCAGAAAGAAATAAAGGCACGACTGAAAATGATATGACTATCATTCCCAATGATATGGAAATTATATCGAGCTTATTATTTTCCAACCAAAGTATTTTATGTGTGGTGCACCTCACCGGCTTACAGATTTCTTTAGATTTTAGGGCCCGCTCAAAATCAATCAATGTATTCATGAGCGTCATAAATTCTGAAGAACGGGTTTTGTTTACACAAAAGTGAAAACTCAAAAGCATTATGGCAAATATAAACTGTATTATTGCAAAAATTACAGGTAGGAGTGTGTATTTTTGTGAGTTATAGAATGCGTCCACAAAAATATAAATGGAGACTGGTACGATAATCCCGGCAACTAATACATTGTTTGCGAATTCGGTAATCAGAATGTGAGGAAATAAACGAAACTCTTGGCAGTACTTTTTCTCTTTCCTGTCCCAGAAGAGATATGAGCGATACCGATAACAATTATCGGTGATCCACTGGTTGAGGTCAAGACAGCAAAGCAATAGCGGTGTCAACATTTTTTTGATAAGAATTGTCAATGGCCTTGTAATAGCTGAAAAATTCTTTAAGTATCAGCAAACCAAAATGAATACCTACTCGAGACTAAACCTTAACTACCTAAATTCTCTTGGAAATTTCTAGACAAATCAATCAACATTGTTTTGTGATTTGAGAATAGCTTTTAAAATCAATTAACCTAACATCATCCACTGATGTGGATTAGATGAGGTTGTTAGTTTAAAGTAGGACAAGCTTTTACGCCTACCATTAAGGCAAATATTTTACATTTCTGGAACCATAAACAAGTCATCAAAATCTCGTGTTGTTGTCCCAAAAACTGACAAGTAAACCCTATGTCACTATATCCACAACATGATACGTTTGAAAAGATATTGCATTCTATTTAAAAATTACCTGGCTACCTGGTTATTTCATCGCGAGCAGTCTCAAAAGCTTAAAATCTGCCGATCAGATTGTTTGCTTATTTTACTAATGAATTCTGAAACTTCAAATTCAACTTCGTTTGCTAATATTTATTTTTGCAATAGATTGACGTTATGAAGTGTTTCCTTGTAAAGTATTTTAAATTTATTGCTACGAATGTCTCAAACACGTTTCTAATAAGTCACGTTCGCAAATACAACAATTACATGTGAGGCACAGCTCGTCAGAAATTGAACATGACAATTTTTACGATTTTACATCTAGGTTTTTGTATACTGAAATAAATATTACTATACGAATACGTACGCATGCTTGCTTGAACCAAAATGAACTAATTGTTAATCTAAACTAATAATGGATTTTATCGAGGTCAATTGAATAGATTGAAAACATTCTTACTGTGTATTATCAAAGTACAAATAATTGCCCATTTTAAGTTTTTATGATGACTAAATATAAAATATTGACTATTATAAACCATAGTTGTCATCCTATTTGTGTAAGGTTGATTTCATGAAATTGTGACCTGACAAATCTAATTGTTAACGTAATTCATCTAAAATGGTTTTAATTAATGCTCAATAAATCTGTTCAGGATATAAATGAGTAAAGTAATAAAAGTCAGTCAGTTTTTATAAATCATTAGGCGTAAGTAGATTTGTGACATGTTTTCAAGTTATTCTGTTTTAATTGAACACTAGGTGTATAAAATTTAATAAATATTTCATCCGATCATTTGTTTCGTGTGATTATTTTAATTTCAATAATTTATATTGCTAAATACTAAAACGATAGCAAAGCAAATAAATTGTCTAAACAATTATGACAAAATGTTATGAAAGAATGACGATCAAGATGACCGTAAGGATACTCGGTCTCCAGTCGAATTCTCGCAACGCTAATAACCGTCTTCCAAAGCGATGACCTTCTACTAGTAAGGTTCTTGCACTTTTTCAAAAACTTCTCAGTCAAGTTTCCATTATTTCCAATCCATCTTGATTCCTCATATTGAATAAGAATGGGTGCGATTAGTCCCATAAACGCCACAAACGAAACAACCAGTCCAACATTTGTTAGCTCGTCTATTTCTCGGATAAATGTGAATGAGATACCAACCAAAACTATGGTACATCCAAGATGATGAAACGATACTAAAGGAGATGCAGTAATTTTATTCGTACAACAAACCAGTATTTGCTGGGCCCTCATATGCTTAATGAGTTCAATCTCGTCCATATCACCCCACATCTTAGTTTGCACTGTGTACCGAATTCTTAGCCGGCCATTATGTTCCCGGAACAAAGACGGTTTTGCACTTATCGGTTGCATAGCTGAAAAGCATGAATCTGATAACTGAATATTACCAATCCCCATCATCAGTGATAGTTGAGCAACTCGAACTGCACTAATCGCTGCCCACGTTGCAAATAGAAGAAGTCCAGCATTGTCTAAATTAAATGCTACATCAAATTCAAGAATATCCTCAATTAGTACATGTGAAGGCTCCCACTTTACTGTCAAGATCATTGCAAGTGATGCTGGGAGAATGGATATTATCACATTAAGAAGAATTATAATCATGCCACCCCATCGAATTTTCCGAAGTTGGGCATCGTCAAATTGCAGGTTCCTCTGTTTCATCATTTCTGCAAATTCCAAAGGTCTTACGTAAAATCCGATTAATTAAAATATGAATTTTGGTTTTCTCACCTTCAATTTGGTCACTGTAGCGAAACATGTTGTCGAAAACAAACACTTGTTCCGGAATGTGTCTGTTTTGCTGATGTCCGACAAATATCATTGCAAGAATTGAAAAAACTTCTACCCATCCTATGACATGGAATACAACCTTCTTCTCAGTTTCTACTTCAACTCCATCGGTATCGTATCTTTTCCAGATTAAATAGCCAGCTAGAAAGAATGGATAAAAAGTACCACCCATTAGTAGAATCTTTGTGTTCCATCGAAGATACCCTTGTTGCTCTTTGTATCTATTTTCCTTTTTGTCAAAATAGAAGAACTCTGACATTGATATAATTGTTGTGACAACATGCCATTTTTTAATTACGTTTTGAATAGATTTGGGAAGCATGACTGGTAATTAATTCAGCTTGGCTTGGGAATGTAGTATGCGATGTTCTGCAGTCAACCGTTCAGCAGCAGAAAATATGACTAAACTAAAACGGGGTCAACCTTAAATCTCTTGAGCAATGTGACCGCGGAATGTCAAAGTAATAACTTTTATATTGATTACAAATAGCATGTATGAGTATAGCAAATTGAACAAATAGTAAAAATTAATGTCTGGTAGGTAGGCGTGTACAGTTTCTCTCAAGTTGTGACAATCTATTTAGGCAAAAACAATGAAACGTAATAATATTTAAATAATATATAAACCAATTCTGAATAAATATATTAGAAATGGTAAAAGAAATACATATAAGAGGGCTTTAGTAAAGTTTTATAGGACATTGGTTTTTATTAAAATATATTTGAACTTATCCATTAGATATATTTATTTGAAATTTAGTTACGTAAAAACAGCTCAACTTGCCATGTTTTAATAGAAATAAAGAATTAATTTGTACACCATAAATTTCTTAAAACAGAATTATTTTCTTCTGACATTTGTGTACGAAACTATAAAAAGTTTAGAAAAAAAATTTAAGTGTCCCACATAATAATATAAAAGCATGTAATTTTTGTGCATCTATGGTTCATGGTTTATCCATGTTTTTCATTAACCAGACACAAAAAGAAAAGATAAGCATTGTTTGGCATAATACAGCAATACCCAAGCAATATTAGGTCATATGATTATTGAGTGGTTTACAGATTATATGACAAATGAATAGTATAGCACTCATTGAAATCATGCGTTGTTTAGAGAAATCCAATAAAATTACATTTCACGCTCTGTTAAACCCCATTTCATCGCCCCATTGGTTTTTACCCAAGAAAACCAAAGTTCACTTTGTGCGTGCTTAGCAAATGGGGTAATGTTACTAGAAGCAGTGTAAAGTAGAAGTTCATGGAATTGAAGAGACTATGTTTTAAATATAATTTTGCGTGCGTGTTGATACCCACTTTCGGGACATTTTCATAAAAAAAGAAAAAATTGACCACTTTACAGAGCACGAGAAGAATATTTTTAATATAAATACTAAATATATCTCACAAAACGATTTTATTTTTCAGTCCATGCGTGTAGGTGGCATGAAAATGGTATGAAGACAAAATAACATTTAATCCACAATTTTTTTCGGGTAAAATTGTATATGTAGAGGAAGAGAAAAAAAATTTAACATAAATATTAAAACATAAGCGTATATAGCTGCTCGAAGAAGTAGAACACTATTTACAATATTGTTATAGGAGAATTGTGCGATAGCAATAAACATAATATGCATATATAACAAAATAGCATACTCGTATATTTAATTAAATCAGGTTATAACTTATGACGTAGAATGACAGCTCATAATGAACAAATTAAGCAGATATGGTAGAAGCTTTTTACATAGACATGCTTTCACTGCAAGCGGACACTCCAAGTGGTAAGCTAAAGTTTTACCTCTTAATAAAAAATATATTGTGCCGCATTGTACAGTGTACAATATCTCTATATTGCTGCCGGTCGATCTGTGTTGCACGAAAAAAAACCATTATTTCCTTTAACAACACGTTGTCAAAATTTTTATGTCCATGAACAATGTATGTAACAAACATTTTCGGTTTATTGTTAAAGAAATGATAAATGAACTTTTTGAAGGTCTGAATATATACCATGTAATAAAATATGTTGGCTGACGAAATAAACAAAAGAAGCACAGCATTCGACAACATAGCTTCACATATGAGGATCTTTGCTTCTTGTTATCCGAATATTTCGCACTTTTCAACCTTGAAATATTTGAAATAAAAAACGCTCTCTCAAATACCCATACGTTCATGTAACTTCACACGATTATTCCATGCTTAAAGTAATATGTAATTTACATTTGAAGCACTGGTCTCGCATTTGTCACCGCAATCACTGTCATAAGATTCTCTGGTTAATATTCCGATTCGCAATACATGTAATATGTGAGTACTTGAGCAATGATATCAACTCTTTTTTACACATTACTAAACTTTTTTTTACCTTATTATAATTTTTCTTTGAATTATTATAGCACTATAGTATCATAACATAAATTTTGGGGGTATTTGAAATCAGCGACAACTAACCAGTAAAAACTGATAACAAGAAGAAAATACGCGCCAAACATTTTCCCGTTTCTATATCAAATGACTGATGATTGTCTGAAAATATTTTATGCATGATGAAGCCTGCATGCAAGATTTCAAGATTTTTTTAAACAAACGCCAGTGATAGCATAGCTTGACAAATGAAGAGTCTCCTCAATTATCAAAACACTTCAAACATCTAAACTCAGCCTTGAAGGTTTTTCGTCTCTGATATCATTGTTCAAGCATTTACACGATTCTGTACAGGTAACCTAGTACTGTATTATTATATAATTGGATACTGGGCTTGTCTGTTATTATCATAATCACTCATGTAAATGTTGATTCACACAATAAACATATGAGAATATATACGCGATGCTTGTATGCTACTTTTTAAGCAGTTATCAGACTTTTGTTATCTATATCATTAAGAGGAATCCACTTCCTAGCTGGCATTTCCTCCATAGAGAACGTGATCATTGTTCATTCCAGTTCCAAAGCTGACACTAACATTTTACCTTAATATTATTTTGCTGTGCTTAGATCATAAGATTTTTGTTCTAATTTAGAATGGCTTGCAGTGTGGATCTTACAATAACCAACTTGGTGTTTCTTGGAGTAATCGTATTAGCTATAAAGAAAGCAATTAAATTATATAAAAAATGGCGTCTGGAACAAATGCTGTAAGTCAATGTACATTGATCTCAAAAAATTTCGGTCAATAACTAATTTGAACCACAACGTAAAGTTCACTAAATATTGTAATTCCTACTCTGGTTTTTAAGGTCCAAATGGGAGAACACCCCTAAAGACAAGGTGATTATGCACACAGTTGGACGCGGAAGAACGATTGCATCACCTTCTCCATTTGCACTCAAATTAGAGACGTATCTCCGGAT
>JAQIXX010000548.1:0-55335 GCA_034700605.1 Willowsia nigromaculata | reverse complement strand
CACCAAGCTCAGACCCATACCCTGCTGACCCTCGTCCATACCCTCCAACTATTCGGGATCCTTATCCTCCAAACAGAATAGATCCATACCCACCTCTGCGTGATCCTTACCCAACATCTGCCAGGGATCCATATCCAGTAAGTCGGTATCCAGCAACAAGTCGGGATCCATTTACCAGTCGAGACAGGGATTACTACCCTCCAAGGGACTACACCTACAACAGACTTGATGCCTATCCCAGCCGAGACCCTTATCATCGAGATGACCGCTACCCATACACACCACCTTACAGTTCACTACGGGATCCATACCCATCCTCATATCCAGGTGGATCCCCGGAAACAGGCTCAAACTATTTAGATCCTGAATTATCCCCATATAGATGCCGATACACGGTCACATATGAAAAAGTTTATGGGCATACATACAACGGTGCAAGAAAGTGAGTTGTTACGTATCATATTTTTTGGCAGATTTGCATTACGGTTCATCTTCATATTAACTTTTTTCATAACGACAATCTTTTTGCAAACAGGGAAATCATTCCTGTCCGCGGCGAGTTTGGTATTACGGGCGAATGTTTACGAGAGTGTGATCAACTTCGTGAGAGATGTCTTGCTGTGAGCTTTGAACCTGTGCGTGGAAGTGGACGACGATGCTTTGCCCTTGACAGATCCTCAGAAGCGGATGCATCTCTGCTTCATCCTGCCACGGATGTGGTTCACTTTGAAAAAATCTGTTTACGAGGTGTGCAGCAAAATCTTTAATCCTCTTTTCCGCTTTTAATTTACGGACGGTTTCATTTTAGTAGAAAAACTCCAAGTCTAGAAACACATACTTTGTAAACACTTGACTAATTTTACGATTTTCTTAAACACACTTTTAGAACGAAGCTGCGGCAAATTATGGACGTTTACACGTGTTCCCGAGTATGAGCTTGTTGGCCCAGGAGATTTGGAGATTAGGAATATTTACAGTCGTCGGCAATGTCAAGACGAGTGCTTAAGATCGCCTCGTGGTCCCTGCCGGTAAAAATTACGATTTTATCCCTAATGCAATGAATACAACAACAGCAACAACCTATTTTGCCAACTTCCCCCTTTTTTATTCACTCTCTTGAGCATCTTTTAATGTTTCCTTTTTTCTTTGTCCTGAAAAAACATAGATCCGTTACATACTATGCCCGTGAGCGAATGTGCAAGCTGAGCAGTGAAACGAGACGAACAAAGCCAGAGAGTTTCCGCAAAAGTGGACCAGATGTGGACTACATGGAGAATGAGTGTGCTCTAGGTACAAACTATCATTCATCTCTCCTATAGTCATTTAGGCATAATGAAAAAAAATGAATTACGACAGTGAGCTTCCTTTCCGTCTCCAACTTGGAAACAAACTGCGTTTCATTTAATTTTCCTTTTCACATTAAAACCGGTGCTTCTTTCTCCAACTTTGTTTCCACAGCTCCGCCACATTGTGAATACACGGATTCCCCTGGGCGCTACTTACCTGTTGCGGACAAATTCCTCCCGAGAACTTATGCCGTGGAAGACTGTCGACGTGGCTGTGACACAGAGCCAGAGTTTCAATGCAGAGCTTTCAGCTTCCACGCTCATCGGAGGGAGTGCTTGCTCAGCTCGGATGATACACATTCCAGTGGACAAGTGCTCATTCCCGACCCGGACTTCTTTTATGGGGAACGGGGTGCTTGCAATAATGGTATGTAATTTCAGTCGAAAGGACTATCATCACAGCATATACACATTTCATTCTTCTCATCACCATCTCAAATGCTCTAGCCTTGATGATGATGATGGTGATGATGAGATGTAATAACATTTTCATTTATTTTTCACTTCTTTCCCAAAGTACGCGTCGACTGTACACCATCCGACATGCTTGTCACTGTGAATTTCGGGCAGCCATTTGCAGGCAGAGTATTTGCCACTGGGAATCCTCAGTCCTGCTTTGAGATGGGAGGGGATAGAAGCCAAATTGTTTTGAGGATTTCCCTTGGAACTCAGTGTGGAACGTTGCAACAGGCAAGATGAAATAAGTTGATGAAAATGTCGTTCAAATTAACTGTATGAAGTGCATGTTTGCTTATTATATGATTCATTTTTGGGGAATTGCTGGAACAGGGTCGGGGAAGATATGTCAACCATGTGGTCATCCAGCAAAATCCTGTAATCATGCAAGAGTCTGACAAAACTGTGCGAGTGGAATGTTCTTTTGATGCCACAGACCAAACTGTGTCGTATGCTCCCGATGGGCCAGGCTCTCGTGAGCATGAGAAGGGAATCTCGGTGACGTAAGTGGAAATAATGTCGATGATAGATTATGTTTTGATTTATTATTTGTCACCACAATCCGGGGCGACATACTTTCCGTTGCCAAAATACATACGGAAACAAGTAGTACCTATATTTGTTTATGGCCTCGTAATATTTAGTTGAAGAACCCTATCGTACTAGTGGATAAAAATAATAATAAGAATATTGGTAGATTATAAACACATTTTCTACTGGAAAATGAACAAATGTGAAGCTGCCCCACTTTACTTTTAGTCGTGACAAATGTGGCTACTTCCGGTCACGCATCCTATTTCTTCCTTTTAGTGCCCTCTCAAAAAAATATTGAGCTCAATAACTGAATCAGTTTAAAAAATATATGTTTTTTATTGAAAATGTGTCAAAGAGAGTAATAACATGAAATTATTATGTTTCCCTTATGAACTTTATAATAACTGTATTTTTTTGGGTGCCATTATTCGCAGAGTACCATTCCGTCCGACAGGAACAAATATCGTGACAAACACCGCCCCCACTCCAAATGTAAGGATGCGTATTGTACTGAGAAATGGACAGGATGCTTCAGTGGTGGGACTGGGTGAAGAGCTTCAACTTCGTATTGAGATTGATCCATCAAGCGCCTTTGGCATATTTGCGAGAAACTTGGAGGCCCGAACGGAGTATGGGGAATTGCTCACGCTGATTGACAATATCGGGTAATAATGTTGATGATGAGAATGATCGTAAAGTAATAGAAATGCTCATGGGAAAATGGGAGAGTGACACCATGGCTGACTTTAATGACTTTTTTAAGGGATTTTTTTACTGATGACTATTGTACCATGTTTTTTTCATTAGATGTCCACGAGATCCAAACGTGTTCCCATTCTTGGAAGTGGAACGAGGCACAAGAAATCTTTATGCGGATTTTAAAGCATTCCGTTTCCCAAGTACAGCCACAGTTAATTTCGTTGCTACAGTGCAATTCTGCCAAGACCTTTGTCAACCGGTAATGAACACAATAAGTGCATCATTTCCTTTACCCCGTAGAGTTCCTTAATGACTGGAGCATATGAAACTAGAGTTGCTTACGATTTTCTATTTCCATGTTTAAAGGTGAGATGTCAAGGAGGGCTAGATTCTTTTGGAAGACGAAGGAGGCGATCCATAGAGTCCAACGACACTGACTCCGCTTCTGCTGAGTACCGCACACAAAAGCTTCAATTCTCAATTCCAGTGCCATCCTCAGCATCCAACCCTGCCACTGATCTGAGTTCCGCGGCCACTCCATCCAATATTTCAAGGAGTCCATTTGAGTCCTACAACGTGTTCCAGTTTTCACAGAAACGAGAACCTCTAATGGATAGTTCCAGCACAGCAGGTAGTGCATCTCCAAACAGTTCTCGGTTATTTGCCAACAAAAACAAGTTTAGGACTAATAATATTAGAGTTTGAACTGCCATTGTCATGCCATTTTCTCTTTTCCACTTCATTACATTACATTTTCCAATCCAACTGCCAGAACTCCAATCCATTGGCCTTTCTTCTTGTTTTCGGATGAGGGTGGTCTTCATGTATAAACTTTTTTCTTCTTATTCTTCGTGCGTAATTAGGTGTGGGACCAACTCCATCGGCAGCCATATCAGCAGGAGGTCAACATATTTTACGAAGTGGAGCTGCTCTTCCAGGAACTGGTGCTACCAGTATTGGCGCGAATGAGGCAAACAAACATCACGGCTCAGTGTCACGAGTTCCCACAAGGCTGGATCTTGACAATAACAACTTCATCAAAGTGAGCACAGAAGGTCCTCACCATTTGACAACAACTACTACCACAAAACATCCGCTTTCTTCAGCTTCTGGAGGAGCGAGCAGGTTTGACAAGGAGCAGAACAATTTGAGTCCACCACCTAGCACAACAACTACTGTTAAGCCGATGCCAGATCTTCCAGGAGCACTTCCAATCCACTCCAAGGTAAGTATTCCCCTCCTCAGACCTACTTACTGACTTACAACTACACACAAACATGTACATACATAAGCACACACTTACAAAAAATACATTCCAGCTGCCCACAGTTAGCATCCATTCACTCTCCCTTTTACTCTCACGCTCATCCCACTTCCTTTTTAAATCTAGTAATCCCACATGGGAAATTTTCAGGGAGAAAATCGACCAAGTCAAAAAAGCAAAGAGAAAGTAGAGAAAACCTTTTGCCTTCAGCTTATTACCAACGATACATAATATCTAAACGATAGACACATCCAGACTCTACTCACCTACTTTCACATCTTCAACATAAGTATAAAATCCTAATCTCCTATTTTTTCGACTCTTTTTTCTTTAAAGCTCGTCGTATTACCTAAAGAAGCAGATGGAAATCTACCCCTGGAGCCGGAGCTGGATTCTGTCAGTCGTCGGCGGTTCAATGAGAGTTATCCGTTTGGCTCTGTTCCTGCGAGTATGGTTCCTGGTAAGTTCAAGGGAAAACGGTTTCTTGTTATTGTCTATTTTGTACAAGGACTCTTTCCTCTCAACTGCTACAACGCATCTTCTTTCCCTCTTCCGCTGTTGTTACCGCTGTTTTACATGTAACAAAGGCTTTGTTATTACTATTCCTTATCATTTCGAGTCACAGGAGAAAGTAGTAGGCATTGACTTGCAGCCTCTGAGACAAGTTCTCACGACACTTTGCTTACATGAGAGATGAAGGTTACCAGAGAGAATGATGATGTTACTTTTAACTCACACGACGAACGTTACATCATCATCATCATGTGATGACGTGCTTACTTAAATGCTAAAGCTTCTCTTATCATCATCATATCATCACAGTCACAGAGAGAGGCACACACAGAACTCTCATATCTTTCCTTTTTTCATCTGACAAGCTTTTTTAATATGATCCTTTTTCCTCTTCCTTGGCCAATCCATCCGCTAAAGGCAGAGAGAGAACTGGAATGCTCCTGGTGTTCTTTCCCTTGATGCCATCCAAATACCATCCTCTTTTTCGCTCCTTTTCCCTTTCGTCTTTTTTCCCTTTGTTTTCCCTATTTTCATTCCTTTCCTTTCGCTCGACAAAGCAAAAGGCCAAGAAGGAAATCTCATTCTTCTGTTTATCATGTCGTGGTACTCGTATGCTTCCTCGAAAATTCAATGAGCGGACAAAGGAAAGCTCTCTACATACTACCTATTCGTATTAATTTCTCCAGTCTGCTTTTTTCAAAGTCATGTGGTATGATTGCAGACTGTCACCAGTCACAGTTCCCTTGTCCATGAAATTATTGTTTTGATCCTCATAAAGTTCTTGACTTGAGTTCCTCTTCTCCTCATTTCATTTCCTCTCTCTCGTTTCTACTCTAAATGCCCCTCTTGTTCACTCACTTTCTCCGGTTGAATATGCATATTTACTCTAATACAGTTGATGTGTTCACCAAACATACTATCATTTCCATCTATCAACGCTTACTACTATCTATGAATCCCTAGTCCCTTTATCCATCTCGTTATCATATGAATTTATATTTTGGGTTTTTTTTTCTCCTCTCCTCCATCAGGTCCTCCAACGTACGATGGTTACGTTTGCAGTACAAAGGGAAGCGTGGTGGGAGCAATTTTCACCGTACTTTTACTTCAAGTGGGTCTCCTCCTTTCCTTCTGGTACTTTTATCGATCAAAACAACGGCATTGGTCGAAGCTAGCTGGGATTCAAGACTCACCATCACTTCACCACTCTCCCCATCACCACCACCACCACCATGCATCGTCCTCTTCCTCCTTTTCCACATCACCTGAAGTAATCTTCAGAAGTGTGTATGACAGACTCTCAGCAGGTGGAAGAAGACCTATCCTCATCCCTTATCCTAACTCACAGACTTCCTCCTCGACAACGTCATCAGCCGCTCACCAAGGTGTAGATGAATGAAATAATAATAAGAATGTAGAATAAGTTTTGACTGTGTTTTTTCTCTGTGTTTGCATCCTCATTTTTAAATCCTCGTTTGTACAACTTCGTGAGCAGATATAATTGAATGGTTCTTTAGAAAATATATACTTAAACTTGTAAAGTATGAGTGAGTGTTTCAACTGGTGTAAGAATGGCAAGTAATAATGTATATTTTTTGAGTGCGTTGTTTGGGTGTATTGAAAAATGCACACATATAAGCTGTCAGTATAATACCTCCCTGCTATTTAAATTACAATAAGAGTGAAAGGTACCTAGTAACGAAGCGAGTTTCCACTCAATCTTTCTTTTCATACTTAAAGCTCCTTATTATCATTTTTAGTGGGACTACAGAAGCACCACAAGCTCTAAGCTACTTACCACTTTCCTCTTAATGTTTATCACTCCATTACTCTGTAATGTGGCCTTCTTTGGGATTATGTCTCCTCATGATCATCAGCCTGGTAATCATCTTCTCAGTGAAAAAAAGAAGAAGAAAATTATAAACTTTTTCTATTTCCTTCCTCACTTTTCGGTTTTTATTTCCAAAAAAAGAAAGTTGTTGGTTGTCATGGGACTATAGAAAGAAAAAAAACTTTCTTTTTGTACGAAACGCAAAACTTATTTATTTTTTATTATACTTACTTATTCGTAATATAAAAACTTGTGGCTTCTCGTGACAGGTCCATTTGCTGACTTCTTGTGAACGAGTTCTATTTCTCAGTATTTCTGACTAGAGTGTAATTATAATTAGTTAATTTGGTACTCTGTGGATGTTTTGTGAATGACATGACCTTTTTTTAGTTGCTGGATAATTGCTACTGTGGGAGCAAGTTGAATTTTTATACTGAATGTGTGCATATGTCTTTTGGAGATCATGGTTTACTATTAATATAATTTCGATTGAGTTTTTTTAACTTTCTTATTTCTTGAATGTGTGTTTCTGACGTGGGATCTTATTACAATTAAACATACTTATCAAGAGATTTTGGAAAAAAAGTCATTTGCAGTCATGTGGTGAATGAAGCCGTGTATAAGAAAGTCCGCAGTTACATAATTATCATTAGTATAATATCTTGTGTGTCATGCAGGTGATTGTGTCTCTAGAATATATATATTTTTTCTATTTTGGGTTTCCTCTTTTATCATAACTTGTTTACTTCAATATACTTTTCTTTGTCGTATTTGAGAAATTTTTACTGTGAGACAGGTGATGAAAATCCTTACAAGTGTTTGCTGTGAAACGTGTGAGTTTGCATGAGTTTTCAATTATCATAGTTAAAAAATGTATTTGTTTTGTGCACTAGTTTTTGTGTGAAGAGAAATGAATGAATGTATTGAGGGAACTAGTGTAATTTTGTGTATGCTTTGGTTTTTGACTGTAGGAATAAATCCATTTAATTTATATTATGTATATTTTCTTCCTTTGTGAAGAAAGGGGACAGCTGAAGTGAAAATACGGGAAACATTTTCAAGGAGAGCATCAGGTGAAAGTTTTGGCAGCTAATAAAAGCTTGGTTTAGAGCCGCGTAGGGGGAACTAGAGAAAGTGGATATGGAGCCGGACTAAATCCCGGTGGTCGCGTTATCTTTTTTATGATGGGTCGGGATGGAGCATTATGATAATGGTCTTTTCTCTTCTTGATAATAAAAAACCGTTTTGGTTGTTGGACTGTAATATTTGTGAGCTCAGGATAATGATAGATTAAGGTTGTCATTCTATTTACGTAGGATTTAGCTTAAAAATAATAATAGTTTTTTGGCTGATAGTCAGAGTATTTTTCGTTCAGCCCTGTCAGTGGTCGCCAGTATCTCTTTCGTCATTTTCATTGATCTTTTTTATACACCTATAAAAATAGTTATTTTCGGTGTGATGTGTTTAGCAAGATTGGCTGTATGCTGATAAAATTTAATTGATTGAATTGCTTGCGTGGATGAAACTGTGTAACTTTTGATTGTGTTGTTGTTTTGCTTCTGAATTTGTATGCAATCTTTTTCTTTGATTAACCACTAGTTAAAAGGTAGTTTTAATTGTTTTGTTTTTGATACCCAATGAGTAACTACAGTAATTAATTCTACATAGAATGTAAGAGGTATTTAATGCTAAAACTAATTTAATTATAGTTAGAAATATTAGGTTGGGAAGATGCGCGTACATTTATTTTACAGTTTACCATACAGATGGTCCGTGAATCGTAAATGCCTAAAAGTACTAAAAGTTGTAATAATGATGTTTGTACAAGAGTTGTGTGAGTGTGACAGGGAAAATGGTTGATACAGATTTAGTCCTGAGTCCTGACTTGAATGCCTGAGTAAATGAGAGTGCAAGCGGCAGTATTGATGATGATGACAAACGATATGAGGAATCTGATTTTTAGATCAAGGGATAGGATAAATTTTAACTTAATTAGAGGTATTAGGATGACTTTTGATGCAATGAATTAATACTTTGAATGCAAACAGTGTAGTTACCACATAAAGTTTGTTGTCCTTTCCCCCAAGTGAAAGTACGAAAAAGAAAGGGTAACGGTTTCAAAATAAAGATCTTAATGTCCTTCAGAATTATGTTAATTATTGTATTATAATATTGAAATACTAAAATTTAAGTAACTATATTAATTTCAATTATTGTTATTACTATTATTTTGGTCTAGTATTAATTATCAATGTACCACTATGAAATCTATCTTTTTTAATTGGATGAGTAAAATTGGGCTTATTTGATGTACTTGAGTTGTTTTTGAGGAGCGAAAGTGGTAATAATGCATTTAATTTAAACTAAGATATAAAAAGGATAAGAAGAAAAAAATAAAGAGTGACAGTTTAATTATTTGATGAAAAACGTGCATTTATGAGTTTCAAAGAAATGTGAACCAATCAATGGCATTCGTTGCTTTGTTATCAATACATTAAGAATATTATTCAAATTACTAAAATACTACTATATTCATTACGATACGATGTTTATGGAAGAAGAAAGTGTGATGATAATAACTTAAACTTATTATTATTTGTCTTATGAAATTGATGTTAAAACCGTAATAAATAAAAATGAATAAAAGGTAGACTGTGTGATAAAAAAAATTAAGGTATTCTCCAAATAATTTTTTACACGATACGAACACGACGTAACACTTTATTTTATTTCATTTGTTTTTAATACACATTTTCATGAGAAACTCGACATTGGACATAAATTTGCCTTCATAAATACACAAATTTTATTTGATTTTTACTCGTCTAAAACCAGGTGGATAAAGAGTTGAGTGTAGGGACTGATCTCATTTCAATCCCTAGTTGCTCAACGACTTGTAGAAAAAAAGAAAATTTTAGCACCAAAAAATTGTAGAAAAAATTCCAATTGGGAACATTATAGCTTTGCATCGTTCACTTCATCACTCAACAATTTGTAGTGTTCTCCTCTCCTCTGTAGACTTCTAAAAGCTTTATATTTTCTTGTATTGTACAGTAGACGAATTTGGATTTACAAATAATGTTTAGCGAATCAGTTCCAGAGATCGTTGAGACGGTTCCTTAGGAAAACATGAGTGGAACATGTATTCATTCAATTATATATAATTTACACCACTGACAATATATTTGTGTTTGTGCTTATAGTATTATATCTAGTACGTATATATTTGAATTTTTGTATATAGTAGTTATGTGAAACATTTCAGTTGATTATGATAAATACTTATCACGAAAATTGTGTAGAAAATCATTGACTATAGTAAAATTTGTAAGGAATACAAATAACATCTATGAATTCCTTCAACTACCCAAAATCAAAATCAAGAAACATAATTGTTCATATTTGGTTCTACGAGTAAAAAATACGTTTGATTAATTAATCACAATCACTAGTAACATCAATCACATGTAATCTCATGAGTCATAACATTTCATCTTTGCACTTTCACTCTTTTAATATGTACCTTACCTACTAAATATTTTTCAATCAGTGAATCGTATGAAAGTATGTGCAAATTACGTTCATGATAGAGAACCAGGTATCTACACAACATAAAAATTACTTTATATACATATTATGTACTATAACATTTTATACATTTGACGCATCAAGCACGAAATCAGATAGGGAATAAAGTATCGGTGCTGTTCCCTTCTCGCATAACAGCTAATGAAGGTGAATGAACTACTTTCCTTCTACGAATAATAAATATTCACAAGCACTAGTTGGCAATTTGAAAGTTCTACACACACACTTGAAATTATAGTAACTAATAATTACTCAAAATTGTTTGGTATGCACAAGTAGTACTTATAGATGAATACGCTTAGCATGGTAAATAGTCATTAGTGGAAAAACATATACCTAACGTTACATACAGACAGGGTGAGAGTCAGCGAAACGCGTGTATTCTCCAAATCGCCTCATCAGAGTAAAAACTAAAGTAATTACATTAGGTAATCTATGCAATTTGCGACACGATAAGATGAAGACGATCAATAAAAACATCATTATGCATTACTCACTTGGTATTTCCAAAGTTGTAAAAAATGTTACCAAATTTTTCGTAATACCTTTCAAAAATCATTATCTACCGAATGGTGCAAGTTTTAAAGGCTACATACAACTAAAAAAGTAAAAATTAATTGAATATCGCTTTGCAACAGGTACACAAACACACACGCTAAAATACATTAGGTGGAAACAGAATTAATACCATATCGTAAACAATATGGATAGTGGATTTAGATTTATTGTGCACAATGTCGCGCACGATGAGAATCTATCAAACATACGATTTTTTAGACATACACATGCGTGAATGCATAATCACTTGTGTAAGTAAATATTAATTTATTTCCTCTTCCATCTAATTACGATTATGGGCACAACCACTCATTTATCTTTGGCAAATGTTTCCATTGTAATGGTATGAAACTGAGTTTTGCTATTTGGTTACGCACGCTTCAGTTTTGGAGGAATAAAAACTGACTCTTAATGGTTTATGTTGTTCGTGATGAATGCGTAATTTCCCCTTTACTCAAGGGCATAGAAAAAAAGCGTACATATACATAGAAAGCTATATATGCTTTTTCCATGAGTCGAGGGAACATAATTGATAGCGCTTTTGGAGAATGGAAAAAGTCAGCTCTTAGCTTTTCCCTGGTTGTCTGGGTGCAGGAGTTGCACCGCTTAAGCTCTTGCGTTTTAGAGCAATAAATAAAGCATTGAAAATCATTTCCGAGTTATTTAAACATTCCAAAGTAAATATTTTACCTGTATTTACATTTCTAACTACAGATAGTATTGTAATGCAAATAGATTTTTAACATTTATCAGATTCCTCCTTTTTATAGCGTTTAATTTTCCATGGAAAACACAAGTCCTGCAATGCTTGGTTTGTTCAAATGTAATTTGGTTTTAAAAACTTACAATTACCCCAACTTAACCCCTTCTCCTTTGGCAAATCCTGCATAAATTGCGTGTTTATTAATTATCAACAACCTACCTTGTACAAATATATGTGATTAAAAGTTTGAATTTTAACCACTTTCTTATCAATATTTTCCTTCAACATACTATTATATCAACAGTATATTATTCTATTCTACTTTTCCTCCTTAGTTCATTAAATATTCGTATAAATAGCTTTCTCATATGAAATTTTTTTCTTCAATTTTCAACATTTTTTTTATAGAATATACTCATCATCAACCCTATACTCTATGCTGAACCCTCCATATTCTAATAATATCTCTTTAAAAATCAGACCACGCACTGAATTTAGTACTTATCTAGATACTTACAAATATTTAGTGCTTACTAGAAACAACATAGCTTATGTGTACTTTGTATGTAGGTATGTATACTTCCGAGTAACTGTAATACACGAATTTCCATTAATTCCAGTTTTGTTTCGTCTCCAATTACAATTTACTTTAAAATTTTGGCTTCAACAAAATATAGGATATATACTTATCATTCACCCTATCAATTTGTATCTACTCGTAATAGCTGCATTTTATCTGTGTGCAGACCCGAATGAGTAAACGAGATAAAATTTTAATAGTCCATTGTATTCTCTCCTGACTGGAGTTCCCCATCTTCTAACCTTCTCTTTCTTCTATTCAGACTTGGAATTCCTTTCTACAAAACGCACCAGTTTCATTTCTTCTCAGACATTTCACCACATATTTCCTAGCATACTCTTTAGGTATTGTGCTGCTGGTGTGTATTTATGTGCCTATGAATACTTGTCCTTTTTTTCTCTACCAAGTAAAATAATAGTGTTTCAACATCACAGTCACTCTCTCCGCTCCCACTTTCTCCTCCTATTATCCTCTCTACTACGCAGACATATGAGGCACCGCGCGATCCCTTGTATCCTCTTGCCACAATGAGCTCAATCATTGAACCCACACGTTTCTCCACTTTTTACCCTTTTACCGGTTTTTCTCTTATTCTCCCTGCAATTTGCTTTCACTTACATTCTAAGAACAAAATGCTATCTTTTTAGAAAAGACGCGTTATTATTACTTATGAGAATCTTTCGCAACATCAAAGCTACTATTTCTCTAGAAACTACCAACATACATCAGCATTGCTCATAACACGGCTACTTTCCACACACAAAAAATGTACCGTGAGTTTTCTAATTTTAACCGTAAGCGATAAGCTGGGACAGCGGCCCTTTTCATATTTCGTCTTTGTCTACCACTCTAAATGCAAAAGCCCATGGGTAGAAGTGAAAATATGAAGGAAAAATAATGTCAAGGGAAATCCCGCATTATTTTCAGCTTAGGTCGCACAAGCTGTAAGAAAGGGAGAAAAGAAACAAAGTTTATGGTCGTAATATTTCATAGCACCCAACACCTTCTTGTTTCACTTCACCCCATAAAAGTGTACTCATAATCAGCATTTTTCTAGCTTGTCCTGGAGCACCTATCATTACATACCGAGTCTTGTCATATTTTTTCCTCTATTACTACCTACACACAAACGACCACCATTCTCACAGCATTCCAGCCTTTTTTATTTTATGAGGAAAGCCGTTATATCCAATTTAATGTTGTAATATATTTAGTTGGACAATAGTTTTTTTTCGTGCTATTTTTATGTCTAATAATAAACGAATAAAGATTGCTATAAAAATTGTATTGTATCTACTACCTGTATATACAGTTTGAACGCTCGTGTGTGACCACGACTAAAATCTGTTCAAAGTGATGTGATGTTGACACCCATCATCGTCTCACACTACTTTCTCCTTATTTTAACACAATGCCGCACTATAAAGCCTATAATTTACTGGATTCCAGTCACCGGAAAAGAGAAGGAGTAAGATGTCATATTATTTTGTCTTAAAATCCGATACCGCACAAAACTCTAGCTGGTAGATAGATTGAACTTCTCGTTATTGTGCTTTAGGGCTTTCTTATAACCGCCTACACACTTCCAATCACGAATTTGATATATCATCTTCGCAAATCTCAAGAAAAAAATAACTGGTCTACTTTATGTCGGCTTTCTCTTCCTCACTTTGTCTAATACGTGTACTTTTAAACCTGTATTCCTTACTTTACGTTTAACTAGATTCTATGTATCCGAGTAGATAAATATGATGGACATTTATGACGATTTTACTTCATTTATCTCAAAAATATCATTTTTCCTACATTTATTCTCTCGGGTTCATTCGGCTATAATATAATTTATCAACACTTATCTGTATATCCACAAGTTTTCCTGATCCAACTTAAGTATCAGTTTGAAAAGAAAGTGCATTTTTAAATACTCGAAAATAACGATACCATCGCATGAACTGGGTCTTTATTTCCTTTGAAAATCTTTACCAAACAGTCCTGACACGACGGAATCGACGAAAGATCTTGGTGGAGGAATGTGAACAACGTAAGAAAATCCATTTTCTTTCTTTGTATAGTATTTACGCATTTAACAATCCTATTTTCCTTACACCAACTACCACATATGTCGTCGCCGGCAATATAAATTATTTTCTAAAGAGAAACCATACTTACTTAGCTTCCTGTCATCACAAAAATATTCCTCTTGAAGAAAAGCCTTTCTTTCGTGTGTCATGGCTTTTTATAAGCCTTATGTTTTTCCACTATATGTCATCTATATAGGTAGCTGCTTCACTTGTCATTGATAATGTTTGGTCGTAAACTGTAACCAACTGTAAAAGCAGGAGAATGTACGAGAATGTATGCTTTTAGCACAACTTTCTCCGATTTTTTTCAGAGTGACGATAGCAGGTTCCGTCAGAATGGAATATAATATATATGCTAGCCACAATATAAGTAAGTAGATCACAATAATGGTCACAAAATGCATGACAAAATCAGCAGAAAAAAGTCCCAAGGACAATGTTCGGTCGTTCTCTCTCTGCTAGCTAGACACTGTGGAACAATGTTGGGAAGAAAAATGCAAGAAAAAACACAAACACTCTCTGTACTACTGTGACTCTGTGTAGTTTTCGGTATTGCGGGGAGAGGGGGAGGAGATCATGTGACAAGCATATTAAAATTTGTTGGTGTGTTTGCCAGTACAAGTTGGCTAGTCCTATTTCATGACGGTTCATAATACGACGATGATAGTGTAATTCCTGATAAGACCATGTGGCTTTATGACTGTTTTTTGGTGGAACGGGTAAAAGGGAAAGATTGTCGGGAGAGAGCATAGGGCCAATAAAAAATTTCATTGGCTTTATTTATTTGCCTTGTGATCATAGTATGCTTTGGTGGTTGGTGGCATGACATTAAATAAAATGTTCTGTCTTGCTCGCTTTCCCTCTTACCGAGTGAATCATGTCTTATAAGTTAGTAGATTGCAATTTTTTTAAAACATATAATACATGTATGTACACACTTATTATAAATGTTGAACACTGATCTGCGTGTGTGCAGGGGTTCTGGTTGGTTTAATGATGGTAGTGGTGTCGATATCGATGATGATGATGATGATGATCAGGCAAGCGAGTATGACTCTTTTGTTGCTATTGATAATGAAGTAAACGGAAGGAAGTGATAAATGGTACAAATGTATAGATTTGTCTAGCGAAAAGAAAAGCGACAAGGAAGAAAACAATCAACTATAAAGTAAACAATAAAAGCAAATGTTTTTTTTCTCTGTGTATTTCTTTTACTTTTTTGTTACTTAGCTGGTGAGTCGTATTAAATTGCAGAGATGCCTTCGATTTCTGTGTGCCTGGTGCTGGCCATATCGGAAATTTGACAATAAGTGGACTCAATGGCTTGACTGGTGGTCCTTGCCCGAGCCGTGGATCTCAACGGGATTGAGTTACGATGTGCTCCGCAGTTGTGTCGACACTTGCAGCCACAGGCGGCACAGCATCGTCCCAGCTGCCGGTTCATTGACCGTCGGAAGTTTTTCGACATGAATGAGTAGACAATAGGATTGATGCAAGAATGGACGAAGGGTATCAACGAGAAGATGACACGACACATGTACACCTCTGGAGTATAAACGTTGAGTCCAAAGATCAATGATACTTTGAGGATGATGTTCAAAATAAGTTTTGGGCCCCAGCAGATCAGAAATAGGAGAATGATGAGGATTAGCATTTTGATGACCTGCACATCATGAGAAAAAAAGAAAACACATGAGGGATTCAGGGTCAGTGAAAGCAGACAACGGAGAGAAAAATAAATGGTATGATAAATGGATTGTGTTTCGCCTCCGCATTCACCATTTTAATTTGTTTTTGTTGCTATTTTTGTATTCTTGGATGATGTCGTGTGTTTGTATGTAAGGCATTTAAGTAAGTACCTGTTTTCTCGCTTTCTTCGCATCGTCTCCTTTGTGTGGTGGCTTTGATTGATTGAGTGCTCGTCGATGTTGCTGCTGCTGGAGACCATATCCAGGCTTTAGCAGGTCTCTATTCTGGCTCAAATTGTTAGCATGATGATGATGGTGACCGTTGTGGTTCATGTATTTGGCACATCCCGCACTCGCTGTATTACCGGAGCCTGTAGTGACTGAAGCCTTAATATTTTCAGAGTCTCCTCCGTGAGCTGGAGAAGCAGCGCCAGATCCGTGATGATGGGTTATACTGATACTCGCTTGCTGTTGGGAGGAACGCCGAGAGATTGATGCTGGTGATGGCGTCTTGTTGTTTGCTGATCCTCCTGCTGCTCCTGGTAGCCCCAAGTTTACTTTGTTGCCGTCCACTGGGGAAGGAGAGTACTTGGCATTGTTGAGTGCTTTCCTTTCTGTGCTGACGCTGGAGGTTCCTCGAATGCTGCATGGAAGAGAGAGAAAATGGTGCAACATTACTATTAGGAATCAATGTGCGGTTCTACGAATAAAGAATAAAACTAGGTACGCAAATACCTATGCATGCGATTAAATTATATTATAATTAAAAGTGCTAAAGTTAGCTTTTTACTTTTAGTATTAAGTATTTACAAGTAGTATAATCTTTATGTAAGTTTATGCATTCATGGCATTCATGAAAGTAACTCAATTTATTAAAGATTTATCACAGTTGCGGAAGGAATGCTTTTTTCTCACAGATTTGGCAACAATGCAAAAAGGTTCAAAGGTGGCCATTGATAAAAAGACAAACAGTTGATATGATCATTTTGTAAAGTGCCTAATAAATTCTATGACAACCACAGAAATCTGAATGCATTTTTTAAATGAAACACATGAAAAGATAGACAGACAAAGCAAACAAGATCTTTTCTGGTGTTAGGCTTACTTAGGATTCGCCAATAACAATAAACAACAATACGGTCCCTTCTTTCAAAGCGATATAATAAAAACGACAATATTTGCACAGAAAGTTTCAAAGTTAGTACTAAATAACAAAAAGTCGATGATGAAATGAACCTTTGTGTGTATGCATTCTTATCTGAGAAAAAATAAGCAAATGAAAGGTAAGTCGAGAAAGTCAGGATATATCTTTATGTCATTCATTTGTCAATTCATTTTTTTCTTCGCGCAAGTCCGGTAGAATGTCTTTTGAAAGTATTGTCATAAAAACTTACAAAACCTTATTATCGCAAAAGCCACAAATGTTGACTGTTTAGCTTAATTGTTTGCCGTCTTAATTATTCATTGTTTTCCGTACTTGACTTGATAACTGATTATGAGGAATACCTAACAATTTTGTTGAAACCCATGTAATGAATGTGAGACACTCGAAGAAATCTTTTTTTATTTATCCCAATTTTTTCAAAGTCAGATCATGATAAGAAGACGACATTGACCATGTCTTGCTAGCCTTCCCTTCTTTTATTACCTTCTAGACTATTTGCATGATTAAAAAACTTTGGATATTTAGTACCAAGTTTTTCAACTCTTTTATCTTATCATTCTATCAACTTTTAGTCTTTGGGTTGACCAAGTTTGGGAAATATTAAGACAAAGTAAATCAAAAGCAAGCTAGAACGAGAACGCAATTTTAAGAAGGTATGTCATAGTCTTTTCTATGTTTACCACACAACCACAAGATACTACATTCTATGGTATGTAGTTAGAATTCGTTAAACGCTTACTGTGTATCATTGATGTAAGACATGTACTGAAATTTAATTTCCGCCAATGTGCACAGTTGCAATACTTTGTTATCAACCTCATAACTCTACTTTGACGTATAGTGCTACCGTTTGCCATCTCAAGATTCTAAATATACATAACAACGAAACATGTTCTACAAACTACTGTGAGTTTCCGGTGAGAAAATGTGAGTGACTTATTTTTTATTGCTGCCATACATAGATACAATAAATCCTGAAACTGTCAGAAGTTATTGTCTACTAGTTTAATACCTATTGTTCAACCGATTTTGCATATAGAATGTTTGATCATTGTGATCTACATTTCACCTCGCATTTAGGTATGTACAAAAGCATGGTCTTAACTAATGGGAATGGTTTGGTTGCATGGTGGCTAATGGCTGGATTGAAGGAAATCGCTGCAAAAGTTCATATATAGGTAGGTATATATTATCTCCTTCTACTAGGTTTACATGTCTACTTAACTGTATGCCAATACTGTTGACTCACTAATGGGAATTCCATGCATCTGGTTTTGTTAGAACTCCTTTTACTTTGGGATTTTTTAAAATCAATAGCTTTATTCTGTTTATTCTGTTTACGAACACCACTCTTTCACAAAGTTGGTTCACGCTTCTCGGTCCTATGATCATCATTACCAGTTTCTTTCATCCGAGAGGAAGACGTAAGTACACGCCAAATGTAATCACAACAACTTACCAAAGTTAAGTGAGAAAGCGTACACACATTGAGATCATTCAAGCCATTGGTGCAACGAATACATCTTCAAAGAATGAATAAAAACTAGCGCTAAAAGCAACTAACGTCACACTAGTGATGAAAGTGACTACAACCGCAGTTATATGAATCGTTTTAAATGCTCCTAAAATTTCTAAGGAAAGAATTCAAAACTTATACAATATAATGAGCATCGCATCTTTTGATTCTTGAGAAGTTGCATACTCCGTCCTTGAATTATATGTCATCAAATTACGTAGTTGTTAAAAATCTCAGGTTATATTCTCATATCATGAACTTTTTTAATGAGGTCAGCTTTGATAGTAAGACGATACCAAAAAAGATTCCATCTAGTCAAATATGCTATGCTTCTCAAAATCATAACTCTGACATGCGGACAGACAGACAAATAACTTGCTTAATTGAACATTCAGTGAACATAGTTCCCGCAACCTCCTACCTTTACTTGAATGTACATCTTTGTGTTCTTTTTGATCTTCATCTTCAATTATCCTTATCAATTATTCACGATCCCACCATCCTGTTAGCAATGAGGGATTTTCACTTTTTTGACAAAAGTCAAATGGCATTAAAATTACATTTTTGTTTGCAATGTCCTCGTGTCATTCGTTCCTTTCCTTTTCTCACAATGCCTGTGTAAAGCCTCCATGTATGAATGGATAAGGTAACGACTCACAAGCATTTTGTCTATCAATGAAGAGTGCATTCGTTCGTAAAAATAATAGTTTTTGCATGATTGAGATATACTCGTCATTTCTTCATAGGCAGTCATCGTTCTTACTCATTGTGATAAGAAAAACGAGAGAGAGAGAAAAAGATCTTCGAAAGTTCATCTGATTCATAAACTATAAGGAATACGCAATAAAAAAACTTTCCATTTTCCCTTTACATTGTATCCTTTATAGTTTCGTAAGATATCATTTCAACACACACAGAGTATTTCTCCTTTTCATTCATTTACTTTCGACATTTCTCCTGTCTCCGTTAACATCATATCAGAGTCATCGTTTCAGAACATCTGTCATCTCATAAAATACATATCATTAAACTCCCTTTCTTTCTTTCCCTCAGTCAGTTTAACAAGACATAAAATAGCGCTGTATTTCAATGTATCCGCGTAGTCGGATTGCCTTCTATTGCCAAATATCGTCACTGTTGAAATTGCACATGACAGGAATGAGTCACTTCAAAGTTGGGATGGGTAGTTAGAGCAGATCGACAACAATAAGTGACAAGTTGTTCTCTTGTACTTGGAAAAACTTTTGCTCGTTATTGCTTTGTGGTAACAATTTGGTAAATTGTAGCAAATACAAAAAATGTTCTGTGTTCGGATGATCAAAGTAGAATTTTAGATGATGGCAGTGCAATCTAATGAATGAATAAGCTAACGGATATAAATGTCTACTAGTAGTTTCCTGATGTATTTCATACTGGGGGAAATGCACGCATTTATTGTCTTCAAAATTAATTGTTTTCGAGGATATCAAACGATTTTCAACTTTTTTAGAATCTTTTGCTTCCATGCGTTTCCTTGATTTGGTTGTCGACGAGGTAACTTAACGGTAAATTTAGAAGTTTTGTGCAAATTCAAAATCCATATTACATACCTAAGCGAACGCTAATTTACGATATGCGTCTTATGTTTTAATAAATGAAATATATACCTATGTAGTGTGTACCTTTATAAGCGAAACTTTGCAAAAAAAGTTGGCAAACTTTAAACAGTATACCTTAACCCCTTGACATATGTTTAGCTTACCTCTTAGAGTTGGTAAGAAGTTGGATGTTCCTGGTACTTCGCCACAGTTCACGAATGACATGAAAGTAGCAGATAATCATGAGGATGGCCGGTGCGGCAAACAAAATGACAAACTTGTAAATGGCAATGGGTAACCCTTCAGTGACACTTTCCTCCTCACAATAGTAGACGCTCACGGAAGTGATATTGTTGGTGTATGTGACAGAATAGCCCTCCTATAAAACACAACAAACAAGCCCTCATACAAAGCACCACAAATATTGGAGAAAACTAGGTTATCTCATGTTTAGTACCGCAACACAAAGTACACGCTGTAGACAGATTAATTAGTTTTCCCCCGCTAGAGTAAACTTTTTGGCAGAATATTTCAGTGAAAGCTGTAAGTTGAGAAGAATGCACGAAAAAATCTTGACATTTTACCTTGGTCAGCATCACTGGTAAAGACAGAACCAACGCCACAACCCAGACCACGCAGAGCGCCTTACGACAATTGCTTTGGGTGCATACAGACCGAGATCGCATGGGAAACACGATGACGATAAATCTATAAAAAGGCAAGTAAAATACAAGCACTTACACACACATTGCAAGACAAGAGTACGGCTAACGAAACACATTTGTCTAAACAGAATAATAAATTTGCCCTTTCTCTAGCAAAATTAGTTAACGTTCACTCGTCAAACATAATTTAATGAGCCATTCAGATAGAGCAAATACTATATAATTTCCTCATACTGGGATTTCCCTCCTTGAACCAGAAATGATTTCTAGTTTCGTGCGTACTCCGTTATGTAACGCCAGCATAAGAACTTACGAAACCAAATCGATAGGCAACCACTAGCTCAATATTATTCCTATTTGCTTTTTCCCCTCCGTAATGTGCGTATGCATCCATTAATGTCCCTACTTGCATTAAATTGAATAAATGGAACATTCAATTTTCGATAATCATCTTTCTTCCTTTTTTACCTTTCCAAACTGACTGCACAAAGGTTGAGAATAGACGCAGAGGCGGAAAGAAGCTCCGTGTATCTTGCCGTTTTGCAGATCACCCCATTATCCTCAAATACGAGAAAATACTGGACGACTTCCAGAGGAATGCAGAAAAGCAACAGGAGTAAGTCCGCTGCTGCCAAACTGTAGATATGAGCAAAAAAGAGAAAAGATATATTTAGACTTATAACATATTTATCTCGCAAATTGGGTTTGCGTATCCTGTCGTAACGTTTTTTTGCCCTTTAATGATCTTCTCTTACCTGACCAGAAACAGATTTGTAGCACTGCGCCCCTTTCTGTCGCCAATCATCACCGACACTGCGACAATGTTGCCAACAATCCCGAGAATGAATGTGATCGCGTGTGTTATAACAATTGGGTAAAATGCGGGATTTCTCTTAGCAGGATTGAGCATATCCTCAGGAGTTTTGAAAAAAAACACGTTCTCATCAGAACTGAAGAAGAATGGTGTCTCTGTTGTAAAATTTTCTCCGGCCACCATCAAGAGATCATCCTCAGTGAACGGCCAGGGACTATCACTGCTACTACCTACTGCCTCTTCTGACGAGGTCTCCATCATTATTGTTTTTGTATGCGGGTATATAGAAAATGGAGGCAATTTTAACAAAGTTTTTTTTTCTCTCTCTCTCTCAAACACTTTCAGCCTTTTTCTCACTGAAATAGGTCAATTGGGTATACGTATGGTATGGACAACATGACGTGAGATGATGAGTTCCATTTTCGTTCCAAGCACGAGTTCCATCAACCGTTTTCATCGTCATCGTTGTGATCATCGTCTTCGAAATTGGCTACATTGACTCGGGTACATTATACTGAGCGCGTCTTCCTGGAAGAAAGAAGAGAAGCCAACTTTTCAATTTGCATCGATGGAAATTTATATTTTTACCGGTTTAGTAGGTAGGAACACACACGCTTTGTAAAGAATCCGTTAGATTTTCAGTTAAATCAGACAACTATGCATAATGATGAGAATGATATGAGGTAAAGAGCATTCAGTTGGAAAATTGACATCTGTATTTTACATTATTATTTAGAAGCTCATCTTTGTGGCATCATCATAGTCTCGTGATATGATGCTTATTATGAACAGTGTCATGTCAAGGCTGAGCGGTAGTATGTGACTGAATCCTGTGCAAATCATATAGTCTATTTCTACTCAACTAGACATTTATTATTATGATGGATGCGGTCTCTGGGTTTATTACAAATTTCATCTATTCAGTTAACGCATCCAACCATTCCTCCCATTCAAATCTCAATACAGTCTGCGAATCTTATCTGGAGACAATTTCAAAATCTACTTTACGCCTGAATAAGTTATTAAGCAGTTGAGTTGCAGTACGTTAACGATTAAAATTGTTGGAACTCAATGGTGACCGTATTTCGCTGGAAATATTGAAATACATAAGTCGTACTGAAAAACCTCGATTACGGTGAACGCTGTGTCCTTCCATCTGAAATTAATAAGCTCGAAATATAGAATACCTCTGGTAGGTAAAAGTAAAGCTACATATTATACACGTGTAGACTACTTGATAGCTTGTCGGTGAACCCGCTTTTTATGGAGGTCACTCAAAGTCATTATTTATGCCAGTCATTGCCAGTACGCCAAGAATGTAATCTTATATTAATTTTATGTACGGGACAAGTATATACACAAAGGTTGACTTTCTTCGATCAACATCTAGCATATTACAGAAAACTATACGAATTCAATAAATTTAGTTACAAGTTTCTACCTTCATAATGTTTCCTCATAATGGCATGTGTTTCATAAATTGGGAAATGGAAAATATATATTTCCTCAATGTTACGTATCAACCTTTTGCATAACTGTGATATGGGTAAAATACAGAAAGGTCCCTGTATTGAAAACGCTCTCCTCTTGAAAAGAATGAATAGTAAAATAAGCTAGCTTCATTATGACTCAGTTTGTTCAATTTTTAACACAGTTTCGACAAAAGTTCCAAAAGGATGTCATTCCTTGATAAATGATGGCATGAAAATGTTTCTGATTATGATTTGTTGATTGCTTGATAGAAGTTTTTAAAAAATATGTGCCATCGTCGAAGCTGAAGTTGACGACATGATCAAACAAATACAAGTTTCTCCACGCAAGATTATTACAAAACATAAGGCTGCCTATTTGTACTTTTCCGTTTCACTTTTGTTGTCACATAGGTTATCTATCTACTGCTGGGAGCCCACCGCAGCACCATCAAATATTTCTCTTCTGAGGAGAAAACATGTCTGTGTAACTTGAATAGTGTATAAAGATGATGATTAATAAATCGCGTTTAACGTTCTCGGAACTTTGCACGCTTTTAAAAATCTCAAAGGCTATAAATCTATTGCTTTGAAAGGACATCAATGAGTTTAAGTTTGTCCAGCCTACCTCTTGATTTACGTAATGCGGACTGCAAACCCTATGGCATAAGATTGCTTGTGACGTAAGCTTTGAGAATACTATGCCCATTCTAAAGTTTATAAATATTTGGAAAACAGACAGCAAAACAATATGCAAATTTGAATGACATTAACGAGCTCATTAATTACTAGTGCAGCAACATTTTAAACGATAGTTGAAAAATGTTGATTCTACTTGTGAGCTACATTGTCCATAACAACACAGCAACATTAAAAGTGAATGCAAATAAGCGTAAAACTGATGTTGTCGTGTTGTGGTAGTATAACTCTTTGTGTAAATGATAGCAACCAACGACGCTAGAAAAGGTTTCTAATGGTTGATGATGATGACATCATAATATTTTGTAGACTGTACTTTCATATTTCTTCCTCACAAAAGACAAAGTTTGCAAAGTTATGCAGGCCAAGTCTTTCTCTTGTTTTGTAATGAGAAACACCATTAATTTCACATCACCAGGAAAGAAAGCATGTAGTTTTCACTAATGTGTGCGAAGTACAAATCTCATCTTTACAAAGTTTTTCCTTTCTTTTTCACTCTTAAATCGTATACTTTCAACTTTGTAAGTATTTACGTCTTTGCTTAGGTATAATTTCGTTTATGACTAGAATGAAGGAATGAATGAGCTCGAAAGTCGAGGATGCTTTTTGCATAATAAATTAGAATTTTAACGAATTTTCTTTCGTTTTCTTTTGTTTTCGTACGTGACTTGCCTCTTTTCTCTGAACCTTCATGATGGCTATGAAACCACTAGTATGTCACCACGTCATACCATCACCAAAATTTTAATTTTTAATTATACGTGCTCCCTGCTGTTCTTCAGGTTGTATGTATACAGAGAGCATTCTCAATTTTGTTGGGCTCAAGGAACAAAAAAGGATGCATGTGGATTGTGGATAAAATAAATGAGGTTAAGAAATGAATAAACAAAATCTGTCTGCAAAACTTCATTGTGTAAAATCTTCGATGAATTGAAATTGGAATGTACAAATATATGCCGCATTTAAACGAGATAAGTAAGTTGTAAATGATAAATAATATAAACCATTTTTGCTAACAAAACTGAAAACCCTTTCAATTTTTAATAATTTGTATGTTTTAACAAAAACTTTAGTATACATTCAGTAAACGTAGCCAAAAGCTGTACAGAGTACATTTGTCCTTTAAATTGCCACAAATAAATTTTTTGAGAAAGAAAACAAAAATTTATACCCGTTGAAACGCAAATTTTGTTATACTACCTCCAACATCTTAGCAATTACTATATGGCTCACTATTGTAGCAGATTATGGAGCTAATCTCATATTGGCATTGCTTTACCGTGTTACCAAATAAATGTTACGTAGCAGCCATATTTGCAAAAGATTTTAGTTTAGTTTAATAATAACTGCTATTAGTGTAGCACAGGGTAACTCAGTAACTCAGCATTTGCAGTATTTCGCAGAATTTCGCAGAATTAACACAAAACTCTCAAATTCGAAAATCAGATAGTGAAAGTTCGTGAAATGAAAATAGCTACATGTATCAAAGGGCGTACTTCTTTCCTACATACATAGTAGATGTATTCTCGAGTCGAATCTCCAGTTGAAACGTTTCCTTGCCCGAAGGGGATAACGGCTAGCAAACCAACTTTGTTTACCACTCAAAAAGAGTGTACCTGTAATTACTTACATTCAAGAGTCTCACCGGCTAGATTTCGGTAACTCAGCAGCTTTCAATTAGAGAACATTGTCACACAAACAATATAAGTGTGTAGGACTACCATAACACACCAAACAGTTACGAATTACAGACAAAAGTCAAAAGTCCCATCCTGACTTTAAGCTCAATGCTACTTTTACTACTCATTCACTCTAATGAATTAAGTTGTAAAAGCCAGTGAGATTCAATGAACATAATTATTATATTTAACACAGACAAGCTATAGAATTCAAAAACACAAGCAGGTTGTTGGATATCATGGAATAAGACCGATATTGACTTGGAAGTTCGAGGCAATGCTTAGAATTCAACTAATTAGAAATTTCTATACAAAATTTCCTTAAATTGTATCAGCATTGTCAAGGTGTAAGCCACAACAGCAATGTGAGTGTCATCTGGCATTATGACATGCTAGAGTATTGCCAATTCGCCGTTTCCGTTGAAGAACCAAGTTCGTAAATAACAGAGTTGGGTAAACCAAAATTTCTATAGCATACATTTATCCAAAAATATGTTATTAATAGTCAATGAAAAGGACAGTTTTAACCAGATCTAACCCATGATATGATGTGGGAATGGAGAAAGTTCAAAATAGCTGTGTAAGTTATGAAGTAAATGGAACGGAAACCGCAGACCAGCAGGGGACAACGAGAGAATGAACTAACTTCGTTTGAGTACTGTTCATCTACTGGTAACCAGAAAATATGGATGAATCCCAGATTTTAACGCTATTGCTCTACACATTGGTTTTACGTTTACTCTTTTGGTGGAGCTGCCGTATAGAGAGAATGGGGAAACGGTGAAAGTTGGGCCTTTAGCAAATAACCCATGAATTCACTAGTGTAGCCATGATGACAGAGCATGACTCTACTTGGAAATATGAAATAGATATTGCATTTAATATTTGAGCAATGTTTATGAAGTAATCGGGTACATAGAATAATGTGCTGTCAACCAGTTGCAAAATTGTGAAAGGATTGACATCGTAGGTCGTAATGACGGTGAAGGTCAACTTTGTTAATTTACCACCTTCCACTGACGAGTTAGTATAAAGCTTTCTTTGTGCTGGGGTAAAACAGTGTGATGCATGTTGCAGGTCATGTTACTTTCTACACTACAAAGCTTGTTGATGTTAATAAAAATGTGAAATCTTGCTAATGTGTGGAAACGTGACTTAATATTGCCCAGCCTCAGTCTGCTTCTTGTCTACCCACTCTCAAAAAAATGGAAAATTAATAACACTTAAAATGCTTCAAAGTACTAACTGTCATAAATTATGGACATTAGTTTTATGATTGGTTTTACCGAAGAAATTCTATTAATCTTCTTTATGCATTTGCTATTATTTATTATGTTTCTTGGAATGTTTAAGATATCTACATTTATTCAATCATACCGGTATTTTTCCACGTAATAACTACCAACTACATAATCTATGCATTGCCTAATAAATATGTTGATACAAACATGTTTCCTAATTTATTGAAAATACCAGCAATCAAAATGAAATTTGCTTGGTGTCCAAAATATTACTCCATATCACTAGAGTTTCTGTAAATGCCACGAACTTGTCAACTGTTTTATAATAATTAAAATCGCTCAAAGATATGATATTTTCCAATTTTAAAGAGGACCTTGTTGTGTTCTGAACCATTATATCAATCTGTAATTAACACAACAGTCTGAGCACAAAAAGTGTAACAAATCTTAAAAATACAAACTCTCAACTTGTCTCCCTTGAAGAACCTTAATAAAGGTCTTCAGAGTTGAAGAATTAACGAAGAGGAAGAAAACAAACAAATCTATAAGTTAAGTTTTTTTTTTCTGCTCTAGTCTACACAAGCAAACAAACTAAATTAGCACTTGCATTACGACTTTCACTTTCTCCTCCCTTCTGCAAACTTGGGAAAACAATCCGCTTCGCAATCGTGAATAATTAACTTAATTAGATGAAATAACAAGTCTTCATAGTGACAGAGTTTTTATCAAGAGGCTGCAAAACTTGTGTTTAAAGGGCTTGTCGTCAGAACTACGAATAATATCAATCTGGGAACCTTTAGTCACCAGTTACAAAAGAACTTGTTGTTTACAGTATGCGTGCATGCACCATTGTTGGCATTAGTCATAAACTTTGTTTCCCTACTTATTTTTTAACTATGCACATGGAACATCGAACAAATAATTGACTTCGGTTCGCAGAGTGGCTTACCGTCTGCAAAATTCTCATTAGTTTACTAGCTCGGCGATTGTAATAAGCCAATGAATCGCAAAGCAATAATAAAATGTATATATCTGCTCTCCACGATTATTACATATTCTTTCTTCCAAAAATATTAAGAAAGGTGGCAAATACATTATTAAAACAGACCACCCAACCCAACCAATTTATCCAACTCACTTCTCCGAACAAATATACGCTTCATTTATTTACTTTTCTTTTGTGTAACTGGCTGACAGGGCACCCTCCCTCTGGCCAAAAACTCATCATCAAGAGGTTTCTCCTTTATTTTGCGGCAGTGGTGGAAAGAAAGTTGTAAAAAAAGAGCGTAATAAACTCAACTTCAAACGGTGTGTCATGCGAGTAGCATTTGCTATTTATTGGAAAGCTGCATGCTGTCTCTGGCTTGATTTCCAACACCACCGTGTACGCTCTTACATTTATAATCATTTGACCAACCATGCAGAGATCTGATGGTTGGGATTCCGGTTTGATTTGAGTATCCTAATACACAGTAATGAAGAGTTAACAGAACTGGAATCGAAATGGAAAGCTTGTGTAACTTGTTATAAAAACAATATTGCTGGTAAAGAGAACGGTGTGAATTAGCAAACAATTGATAGTAATAACTGAGGAGAAAGAAAAACAGAAGTCAGTTCTATCGTTCAGGTCATCATCAGAACAAAGCGATTGGAAAGCCTGCCATCCAACTCTGAGCTTCGCCGCCTCACTAGCCTCAGACACTACCACAAACATCCGCTTCATCTTCATCCTTTCCATATTTCCATTTTTCTCGCTTCAGAGGTGAAGTCGAGTGGGAACTACGCTCAGACACCTTCAGAGGAAATTATTGAATGCCCAGTAGTACTGCATCAGCAGTAAATGGGAGAGAGAAAGTGCTTAAACTCACGCTTTCCCCGACACTGCGTCATTCATCATGACTGGCTTTATTCCCACACACACACTTCTTTACTCTACTCTCCTTAGGTCAACACAATAGCTAATAATAATAGTAATAGTGGCAATAATAATAATAATCTTGTATCCACACAAGAGCATGATGTAAAAGAGTGAAAAGCGCGAGTCCCTCCATCATTTTCTCCTTTGTTTGCTACCTGCTTTGCAAACAACGCTCTCTCAATTCATGCCGCTACAATCAGGGCCGTTATGGAACCGTTACACAAAATTATTCCTAACTCTACACTACAGCTCCTGCTTTTTTCTTATCCATCTGGCGAAAAATTGCCACATAGTTTGTAATAAATGGCTGTAACTGAACAACGGCTGCTTATGAAGGGGTTTGGTTATTATGATGACGGTGGAGTATGCTGGGGTGGGGTATAAGCTTGCAACATTTTCTGCAAAGTTTACATTAACTACAGAATATTATTTTGAATTGCCACCCATAATAACCTGTTGTCGATAGTTGATACAGGCATTAAATATTCTGAAGTAAACAAAATAATTAGATATTTTTGCTAAGAAGTTGCAATTATTTAAGAATTTCGGTTTAAAAACTCAGAACACTTTCTTATAATTGTTGTTCTCCTTGCCACGTGTTATAATAGCTAGGGTTGGAAATGATGAGAAGTAGATATTCGTTTTTGAGTCAATGGAGAGGACCTACTGCTGTGATTTAAGTTTAAGTCGTCATGAGAATTGCGTACTAGTAGTTTTGCTATTACTTGTATATTCAATATTTTAGCAATTTCCACTTCCACGAGGAGTATTGAACATTTTCCTGCAATCCTCAGCCAAACTGTAAGTTCAGGTTGCTGAACAAAAGTTTGATACAAGCCTTTTCATCAAGTTGTTAGGTAGTTTTAAACCAAAAACTTTTATGGAATCCTTGAGAAATATTTTATTGCAAAACATTACATTCATAATATTGTAGTATTATGTATTATGTAACACAAACGAAGTATTCCAACTGTCAACGCATTGTTATCTTTGTTCTACGACTTCCACGCGTACTATTAAGTAACTGAACAACTAATGAAGCTTTATAAAGAGAAATTGCATAATTGTGATAAGCACTCGAGAGAAATCACTAATGTCTACTTGATACCGTGTAAAAAAATTACTTTTCTCTTCCTGCAAAACCATTTCATTCATGTTAGTGCTCAAATGTAACTGGAACTGGGAATGTATAAATAGAAGGGGACGCTGACACTCAATACATCATAATACATGCATACCTATAATATATGAATTTCTCTACAACAGGAGCGAAGGAAGCTAGGAATACGGGTAATAAAATAACGAAACGTACCTTCCTATTGTAATCTGTCCATCAATTTATCTCTAGAGTTAGTTACAAGTTTATTTGGAAATGCCTTCCATTTTCATTCCGATTATTTCTCTTCTATGAGCATGAATATAATAAATCTTTTCTGGTGTTTCCATCTGTTTCATTCCAAGAATTATACAATGGCCTGATATGAAGAACACAACAACAGTTGACGCTATATCTCTAACCTAAAGACTTTGATCACTTAAGCACCACAACAACGATTGATCAATCCTTCACCCGTTATTAGAATTTCCTTGCGACAACGGAAATTCCTAAAGTTTGTATTTATCTTGTATCTCCCGTAAAAGGGTTAAAAAGGATGAAAAAAGCCTTTTAAATGTCTAACAAGAAGAAGCACTCCACTACACAGTAATCTTCATCAGTAACAGCATACAACTTTTATTTATGTTTGTCATCGACACTTTCTTAGTAAATGCGATGCCGCATCAATTTGTTTTTTTTCTTCTTCTCTACCTATCTTACTTTCTCCAGTTTTATTTAGAAAAAGCTTTTTTGCTAGCCCCATCATCACCATAGTCTTTATCGTCATCATTATTCCCTCAATGTTACCACCAAATCCTTTCCCTATTGTCATTCACGCGTTTTTTTCTCTTTCTCCATTTTTTGCTCATCCTTCCCAAGCGGAATTAAACGAAAAATCTAACCTTCCAAGAAATGTCGCGCACACAGTAGAATAATAATATGTTATTGACATTCCTCCACCGAAATAAAAATTAGAGGGTATATGGATATGGGTATTTTCTTGTCGACTGCAATCTTTGGTGAATCTTCGACTTTTGGTCGCCCTTTCTTAAAACTTAATTTCTCCACCCACATACAAGTTTTGCATTAGAACTCAGAGTGTAATTGGCTGGTTTATTTTGTACAATTAAGTAAGCTACAAACAATGGCATACTAACAGCTATCAAGTGCAGCCCTTTTTCTTGGTACTATTGTCTCAAGTAAGCGTGTCTGCATATTATGCTTCCAGATGCTGCGATGGGTGAAAGGTTTCAAAATTTGTGTTGTGTTATCTTCCTTCGCAAAGTAGACAATACAGGCTTGCATAATGACTCTTGCAAAAACAAGAAGAAAGGAGAATAAATGAGGGAATGTTGTGGAAGCTTTCTAGAATAAACTGTGACGATCTCATTTGTCCATCTTTTCATTTTACCCCATATACATGTAGGGAAAAGACGTTTTCCTCTAGTTTTGGCTTCCAACTTCCAAGGCGATGTCGTTCGCAATGAGACTGTAGATTTTGATGATATTGAATAATTGGGTGTGTGGCATTGCCACATACACAAGCAGCAACAAAGGATTCATATAGAAGCGTATACAATAAACTACCAGCCCATTTATCCATCAAGACAAACAAGAGAGACTGGAAGAGGCAGGCGTTATTCGGAGAAAAACCGCCGATAGCGATAAAGACAGGAAATAATATATTGGTAAGGAAGGCCAAAATGAGCGACAACGCAAACATCGAGAAATATCGGAAACCTTATATGGCGTTATAATAAGAAAACTAAAATGAAAGAATAAAAAAATTAACTTTCAGCTTTTCCTTGCCAGCTTACTCCCAACTTCTGTTTCTCATCTGATTGTCGTACCAGCGCGAATAATTCATTGGTAATCAATCGAAAACTGGTGGAGGACCAGAAAAAATGTTTTTAACTATTGCCCTCATCGTCATCATCTTTAACGTGTTGCTAAATGCCATTATGTATTTCCCCAGTTCATTTGTGTGTCTGTGCTTATTAAAGAGCGGTACGGCTCAAAGGTGTGAAAAAATTGTAGTTACATGCGGGCAATGCAATGATGGGAAAATATGCTAGTCTCTCCATGCAGGTAGGTGTATACCTGCTTTCTACTTATCAGATCAGTTTTCAATAAAATAGGCAAGTAAAAAACGTTCGCCTTGTCCATCACCATCATCTATACTGTGAACTGCATACTAGGAATTCATAAATAGGAATATAAAAGTAGCAATAGCAGTAGTAAATGATTCACTCCAGAATTTAACAAACCATTAAAAAATACGCGTACTGAAACTTATGGAATAAATTTTAAACTCAAATATTATGTGCACAATCTCACTTCTTCCAGAAAATAAACTGACCAATAACATTAAACACGGAGAGCATAAACACTTTACATAACTTATCTTCTTTTCCATACCATCCTCTTCTGGAAAGTGGGAGCATTCATTCAGTACCTGTACGCTGTATGTCATGCTATACTTATCTTATCCACAGAGTACATTTTATTGCTCTACTTACATAATATATTAATATAATGGTAGAAACGTGAGTAAACAAAGTGCACAGGTCTAGCACGGACATGAATGGGGAAAGCAAGCAAAAGTAAACCCAAACCAATCTCATTTTCCCATTCTTTGTTCATCACACAAACACCAGCCAGGCGCTTTCACATTTTGTAAGACTTGAAAACATGGTTAAGTGATTAAAATGTATGTCCATTACATATAGTAAATGCGTGGATGGTAATAATAATGATAGTTGTGGTACTACTAGAACTACTTGTGTGGTGGAGAGAGAAGTGCACTACAGCAGACTAATACACAACTAGTTTCACTTCTTTATTTTTATACTCATCCTCCCCAGACCCAGCACACCTCTGCATTTTCTTCACCACCCAGCAAGTGAATTGTTGTATTCTCTGTCGTCATCGTCATAGCTTCCCTGTTGTTTGTCTACACCAATATTTGCCAAGGCATAAAAAACAAGTCCTCATACAACAAGTTTTTCCCCGGAGAGCAGGAAAAATCTAGCAGATAGCGTCCTCGAATATTCATCATAATGCAATATCTATCCCTCCAATCCGATCTCTTCATATATGAGGCGATCTTCCTTGCAAAATATTTATTTCACCTGGAGAAGAAAAAAATTCAAACGATACTACTCCCGTCAACTCTTTCCTTCAAACTGCATACATAAACATTTTCTGGAAAAATCTACCATAAATTATGTACGTGTTTTTACGAGAGGAAAAAATATATATAGCAAGTTGTGAAAGCAGATCGCTCACCTTTTGCCAGACTTGTTTGTTCGCTCTATGTGAGCCCCGTCTTGCTTGAAGACCGACTACAAAATCTAGCAACTCCAATATTCCCTTTCAAACTAGCCATTGTTGATATTAAATATTATGCTGTCATAAAAGTTAAAAGTAGCAGCAGAGCAAGTGAAGACGAAAAAGCTTCATATATCTTACATCAGTGATGCCATCATGATACCCTTCAAGTTATGCTGTCTTGTTTATTTAGGTATTTACTTGGCAATCTTTACAGCATCCTTCGTTTCTTAAGATTTACAGTAAGGAAATATCAGTTTGCGCTGTAAAGAGTGCATGCAGCATGAATCAAACCCCTCACTTTATAATGATAATGACGGATAATATGATACTTTTACAGCTATACCGGGAAATCGTAAATTGGCACTAGTATGGAATATCACTGGTTAGAGTTTCCTTAGCTGGGAATCTACTTCAATGTATACAATCTATCAAAACGGTTAAGAGAAGATCTTGTTGTATCTCTTGCAAGGGAAACATATGGATGCTCCTTAATTTAGCTCCACTCGCCTTTTCCCCTTTCGACTCTCTTCTTTTCCACGTTGCTTGTCCTACTAAAACTTTGATATTGGTAGAGTAGTGTAAAAAAGGGCAGCGGAAGGAGGACCGTGTCATCAACAGAATAACGACGGCAATGGGGCGGAGGATGATAATACTTTATGTACTACACTATAGCACACAATGTCATCCCACTCTTTAAATAAGAAAACTTGAACAAACCTATGCGAAATGTTTAACGAGCGAAAGCCTACATGGCTTCGTTCAACCTGAAGATGAGTAAAAAGCACGTATTACCCAACAATCATCTCCTTATTGTAACACGTCATGTGTGCATTGTTGGTAGAAGGAAACCTTCACCACTTGTTAATGGATGTCCTGACTTACGGCTCCACTAAAAGTGTTCATAAAATAAGAAGTACACACAATGCTATCGTGATACTTGAAGAACTCATCCTACGAAATTTGAGTCGTTTTCTTGGAAAAATACGTAGTGCCAATGGGAACATGAAAAACTTTCCTCTTTCATATGCTGAGATAGTATCAGGTAGCATACGTGTAATGGGGGATTTTAAAGAGGCTTTGAAATATGTATGGTTACAACCCGCCAGTAAGCTTGCTACTTGATAGGTACTTACATATGTCGGTGGTGCATGTCATTCACCATATAAAGTATTTGTAAATTTTAATTACGTACTCAACAGTTTTCACCGCTTTCAGCGAACTATAACTATTAGCTTTCCTCCATATTATTTTCGGCATTGTTCTAAAACTATATGATTCATCCGAATATGAAGAGTTTATTTACAAGTAAACAATGTGCCAGTTGATCGGCTGTCAGATTCTCTCTGACTTGTTATGTGCGATGGATGGAAGTTGTTTTAGAATTAGTTGCTTGAAAGCAGTAAACTTAAGAAAAACAAAGATGAAGATGTATACATAGTGGTGCAACAAGCAGTTTTGTTCAAAGACCTCTTATGCGTTCTTATTCGTTCTCATACTTACATTTAACTAACTATTTATGTACCATGAATGCCTAAGCACAATATGATCTCGGAAAAAAGTACACGGTCACCATACTTGTTTTTTGTTTTCTTTCCATACATTTTCCCCACTCATGTGCTGCTACTCGTATACAAATAGAAGGAAAGAGGAGTTGAATCTGGGTATCTCTGCTACAGAAAAAAACTTCGTCATGGCAGTGCGTACAAACTTTTGGTGCTGTGCATGGGCGTGTGTGGTGAAAGCAGTAAGGCAGCAATGTCGAGAAACTTTAATATGCCATGCCACAACCTTCCTTTCCATGAGATTTTTTGTGGAATCTCGGCTCAGTTCCCTTGAATGAATTTTCCATTTGCCATTAATTTACATTTTTTGCATTTTTTACAACTGAGAGACGGGAATATTTTTGCATTTGTATGAGATTATTTTTTACAAGTTACCTTACAACCCATAAAGCGTCAAAATAAAAATAGCTCTATGAAAATATAGACGATAAAGTAGTCATCAACTAAAATGGGCGTAATTGTTGGAATATTTTCATTAGGGAACATGCGTCTTCAAACAATGCGTTTCACACTAATTTATTGCAAAAGTTGGTGGATTCTTTAACGTAATTTTCCTTGTAGAATTTTTTAATAGCATATTTTCTCACGAATTAATTGCCGCTTGCTTCAGAAGTGAAAGTCACAAATTTCCATATTTATTCATAGTTCTCGTATTAATTATAATCGCCTTAAATGCTAAACTACATAGCTTGCAAAATGTATGTCATTGTCAACAAATCACGTGTCGGGATTAACAAAAATAGAAGAATTGCAACTGACGCAATGTTTCACCCTGCTTGTATTGGTCGGACTTTGTGCAACCTCAATATATATGATTGGATCCCTACCTTTGGGCTTAGTACCGTCCCTATTATTAGAGGTGTAATGAGTTTTTCGCGGAATCCAATATGAGTCAATATCAATTTCACTCACAATCAACCACACAATCCCATTGTTCTATGCAACCTGCTTTGCCAACCACCATTTCACTAGATCCTCTTTTCAGCGTATGTGTAAAAGTTGTCACTTTTCTGCTGATAGTATCAATATGAATGGAATAGAAGACTATTTCTTCTATAAACAAACTTCTCAGTACATCATATATTTTTGCAATTGTTCGATATAAAAATGACATCAAAGTGATATGTGATTTCATAAAACACAAAATCATCGCGGAAAAACGCGAAATTCAAACACCAGACCTGCCAGCTTTGACACCAAACCGTTTTTGTTCGTATTCTTACATGCAATTTAATTCCATGAAAAGAAATAATAAATCCTAAGAAGATTCCCCAAACAGGAAGTGTGTCTTTTCCGTATCTGGAAGGAATGCGCAGGAAAAAGGTAGACAAAAAAGGAAGAGAAAAAGTATTGGAAAAGGAATCAAAATGCAAGTCATGTGGCAAACATGGCATTCTAACACACTTCTTCGATATCTTTGGCATGATGATAATAATGATAAGTAACACAAAACTCTGAAATGCACATTATGGGTTTTTTTTCTTTCGTCCACATTTCCTCCTAAAAATCGATCAAAGACAGGATGATTGAAGGCGAGAAAGGATGAGAAAAATGGCTTTTGTTCCTCACCTAAAGACATATTTCATGAGTCTTTCATTCAGGTAAATAAACAAGCTTCAGAACACAACAACATAATAACGTATAATAACTTTAGTCACGTTTTATAGTTTGTCTGTCTACCCTTTCATTTTCCACGTCATCAAAATCTCATCATTGCTATTATATTGGTTGCCAAAGTAACAGCATATTAAATTGTAGTATTGAGATTTCTACTGACTACCTATATCATTTCAAACGTAATACATCATCGATAAAAACCATTTCGGCGTTTTTTGTACAGAAGAGAAAGCGTGCCATTGTCATGTGTTTTATTATGCTATCGCGCTTACGCCAACTTGATCGCGTTCGTTATGTATGGGTGGCTGGTTCGATGAGGTTTTTGGTGGTTGTGAAACATGTACAGCGATATTAAATAGCAATATATTTCACAACTGTATATCGTTCAAATAACCAGCCAACTGTAAACAACTGAGCCCATTTGTTTTATTTATTGAACTCAATCATGTGTTCCCTTGTTCCCTTTCACCTATTATTCCTTCCTCTCTCTCTGGATACGATGATGAAAGTGATGAAATGATAGAAGATGTGGAACTTTCGACTTGTGCGTATTTACTTTATTAGGACTGGACTGGAATAGGATAGGTATAAATGCAATAAGAGTTGTACACTGCTGGGGGAAGGACGAATATAGGAAAAGCATATAAAAGTAAACCAGATTTCTTGTCATTCCGGTTCTTATCTTTCTTCCTACTGTCTGTGTTTACATATTTTTCGGGTTTCCACAACGCATAGCCATTGATCAGAACAAGGAGGAGTATTGTTAAATTGTAATAATAAATAAAGAATATGCTTAAAATGTATGATAGAGTTGACAAGTGTTATGTTACATATATCTATAATCTATTCAAATAATAGAAAAATGCTGCATTTTTTCACCCCCTTTAAATTCCTCAGCTACCTCCTTTTTTGTATTTGGAAGGGGGCTAGAACTAGGGAAAACCTGAAAGCGAGTTATTTTAACTGGATGAGTACTTTCCCCACAGTATTACTTATTGCCCAGTGCCTTGCAAAGACACTGTAAAATCTGTATATATGCATGATTCACAAAAATTCATAATACGCAAAATGCAGTGACAGAAAACAAGTTGAAAATAGTTTCCCGCAGTCAAGCAGGTAAATGGCAGACATTATAATGAGTATTAAAATTTAGTTCATTTCATTTCGACCACGAAAATAGCATTGTCACGGATGTCCTTTCACACACTGTTATACACTGACCTCTAAAACTTGTTAAGAAACTTTACCAAATATTTTTTCCTACTGTAAATATTTTTGAAAAGCTTCATTGTAGCATGTAAAGTGTACTTTAGACTAGTTATTTGACAAAAAATACACTTATCATATCATCAATCATGTTAATTAAAAATTATAACTCAAGAATTTTAATTACTTTTCCCTCCTCTTGTCAGTTTTAACCAACTGTTGCTAACTGAGGAATTTTTAGGGAGGGAAAAAGTTTTTTCAATAAAAAAATTATCCACGTGCATGACTGCATATCATGTCTTCAATTTGTAAAAAACAATAAGGGTCACACGGGGGTATATATCACACAGGTTGCTTGGCTTCATAAAAGCGTGCATATAGTAATCATGTTATTCCCCATCTGGAAACCAAGAAGGGTACATCATCTTCTCCTTCTTTTTCATCTGACAAGTGTATTGAATAATATTTATGAGAAAAGATCCATCTGGCATGTGCTGTATCGCGAACTTGGCTTCTTGGCTTGGGTCAAGGTACTTGGGGAAACTTGAGAGAGGAAATAAAATAGAGTAGAAAAAAATGTGGAAATAGTAGAATGCTTAACTACAGTAGAAAAACACTGAATGTAGTATTATTGACATTGCATTGGGAATTAGAGAAATTCGATTCCTTCTGCTACTGAAGACGTTGTTATAACATAAATCAACTACTTTTCTACTACCATTTTTTCAGGAGGCAGATGATCAAAAATGTCGAAAGACATACACGACAAGTTATGTAGTCTGAGCTGGAAAAAACCCCGCCATATGTTAGAGCTTAATCGAGGCTGCAAGTATGCGAGTGATGTCCAACTAACAATAAGCCAAAACCATGTACTTCGCAGTTTTTCCTCGTAAAAAAGGAAATGCATATAGGTATTTTAATCCCTTTCTCTGAAAAAAGTCTAGTTTAGTCCTTGCATTAGAGTGGTCGGATGGTGTAGACGCTGTATTTGCAATGTGGCATGTTGCATCAAGCTGTAATGAGCTAAACTTGTGTGTAAGTGGAGTAATCTGACATTGAGGGAAATTGTACTTGACTAATTTACTTCCTTTTCTGCTGTCGAGTCAAACTTTATGTGGTTGCATGGATAGATAAACGTGCATAGATGAGGCCTACGGATGTACTAATATGAGCTTAGTCTAGCACCAGCTTTTCATCTACTTTAGTTCATTCTTTTGAACTAGTTTAGTACTACCCAGTTTGTGCTTGCCATTGTGTAAATCATTTGAAAAATTTATTTCACTGTTTGACCCTCTAAAAAGTGTTTTGTGCGCTTAGTAAATTTGGCCATCATACTTGTTTACTGTTCTCTCAAGTTTCGTTGCATTTCTTTTGTCGTCATTTCGCCACAAGTGTCATCCAATGAAAGGGTATGAGTTTCACTCTTCCAAGTTCACACCGCAACCATATTTAAAAACATAGTGCATACAAATTTCTCCATATCAAATTCTCTTTCCAGATGACCAAATATGCTTGACCAACTTCCTATTCTATTTAGCATCGTGCATTTTTATATTTGTTTGTAAGTGCAGTTTTCATCTTACTTCTTTGTGGGAGTGTGGCAAAATGAGAAACTTTACTAGAAAAGACATTTACCACAATTTACAGGAGACCACACTGGATATTTATGATCACAAACTTAATTCAAAATGAAGAATGTTTACAGGGAACACTTAAACGAATTATAACATCCAGTTATGCATTAAATGAAACTTTAAGTTGCACTATTTAATTTAATTTAATTTAAATGTAAAAAATAATAGATTCTTTATCTCATAGGCGTCTCACAAACCCGACAAAGTTAACTTCCGGTCGAACGTAGTCCACTAAAATATTGATAGTGCACTCACCTATGTACACAAGCAGAACTTAAACTCAGAGATTATCATCAATTACTAATAAGATCGTACTTTGCCCTGTAACTACTAATAACATGTCTCCAAATTTGCTGACTTTCTTTCTGATTCAGCTAATGGAAGCAAAGAGCGTGACCACCTAACCTCATTTAAGGCAAACTTGAGTCGTATTAAATGACCCCAAGAAGCTATTCAACGGGCCTTTTTCTTACCTATCACGTGCACGCTTGGTTTGAGCTCATTGATGATCATGCTGTTCAGATTTTATCAGCAAATGTGTAATAGTTTTTTAAACAACGAGTCTTTCGTGGAAATCTTCTATAACTCAACGAGCCAGTCTACACATGACCTCTTTCCAATGTAAGGATGTTTCTGAGAGGTGGAGAAAGTTACCTTCCTCCGAGCCAGGATTTTTACATCTCCTTCCGTATCCTTTGTTTTTCTCTTTGTGGCATGCTGTAATAGTGCTAACTTGATTTCCTTTACTTTACACTTTCTCCTTATTTAGCTTACTCTCCTTTCCTGCTTGAATTATTCCACACATTGAGAGTAAATGGATGCACCCACATCCTGATCATTATCATTGTTTTAGCGAAAACAACATCCAATTTAAGATTGTGGTAGAATCACAAAGTTGCCACGCATAAAGTATAGTATTTACCTACAAGAAGTGGGCGTTATTGGAAGTAGGAAACATGAAATAGTACACGAGAGAGAAGAAGAACCTGCTAAAACTTTTGTTCAACTCGTTTATTTAGCTTTTTCCTTCCTGCTCTCCCATCCTGCCGTCAGTTTCTTTGCCACATTCTCCATTTCTTGAGAAGTGCTTATATTTTTAAAAGAAAAAAACTACAAGCACAATAAGTGGGTATTAACTACTTTACATATACTTCCATTCCTCGAGAAACCACGATTACTACAAAAGTCCTATTCATTCACTCTTTTTTATCTGGAAGCTGTCAAAGTCAATTTGTTGAAGGGTTTAAATGGAGGCTCTGTATAAGTAGCGGTTTACATAACTCCCACGAAAAAAAACCCAAAATGGAAGAAGCGCAAACGAGGAGAAATTTCAACCTAAAAATTATCCTTCTACACAGTTTACATTCATAATTCATACAAATCCTTGTGTAGTACCGGAAGAAAATAGCCTGTTTTTTTCTATAACTATAAAGAAAAACTACTCAAGTTAAAGATTTAATCATATTGCGTATGAGATGCTAACTGTCAGACAGTCAAACGAAGGCTGAGCGGATTACCAAAATAGTTTTTATGTATGCATTTTATGAAAATTACAAACTTTAGTTAAATTTACTATATGATTTCATAGTTAACATATAAAATATATTTACCGAATTCAATACTAGAGATGTTCCACAATGGAGGCCGCTCAAAATCATCAATACGAATTATAAGAGGAAGAGCGTGAGAAGTTTACCCCGGATTTTCTTAGTTTGACAGTGGTTTCTCGATCTGGTGGCGCTGACAACAGTAGCAAACGTTTTATGTATGCAGTTGCAGTACTTTCTCAAAATTGACGAGGAAAAACTAGATAGAAAGTCTATATTTTGCAATTTCCGTTTCTCTCCTGAAGAAAATCAAATTGATCACGTCTTTCTTCCTATTTCAGAAATGACGACGACTATGATTCTCTTGTGGTACGTGACGTGATGATTTGGAAAGCTGAGATCGCCCAAAAAGTTTCTGTGCTTATTCACTTAAGTTGCTTAAATAGCTGTAGAGGACAGAGAAGTAGTGTGTTTGCGTTATTCTGTAACAGAGCTTTCTTGGAAACCGTAAAAAGTATTCTTACCCATTTACTCGCTCGCTCACAGCTAATAAGTATCTCTTTTACTTACTAGTTTAGTTACCTGGTCCATTCAACAAACACCTTTTGTTCTTTCACTATTCAGCTCAGTGAGCGACGACCGTGATGATGATCAAACTTTTTGTATGGAAGATTACACACAGATATTATTGTTGGGAATTTGGTGTGTGCCTGAGGCTCCTGTTGATGGCTACACAAATGGAGGGAAACTGATGATAAGCGTATGTGTGTGAGGTACGCAGCAGTAAATGCATGTATCATTGAAATAATACGGGTAATAAAAGTACTCGGAATCTCGATGCACTCACACTCACTGTGGTACTGATAGTCACTAAGACAAAAGGATTGAGTTTATAAATAGGCTCCTTTTACAGTTTGGTTTGTATACCCCCCTTTCCCTCTAGAGTAATCCCCAGTGGCAATGATGGTTGTGATTAAGGTCACCTTTCTCCAGTTTTGATTTCCTCTGACACCACACTCACTAACACCACTGTACTTTCTCAGTTACTTACATATTATATGATAATAAGAGAAACGGAAGCAGGCAGGCAAAAACTAAATGTATGTAATAGTCACCTTTCTCAAGGTTTTGCTTTCTAGTGTGTAAATTATTCAAAAGAGCTGGATCGTAATGTAACGAGCCAAGATTGTAAATGAGCTGCTTTTAAATCGCGTGTTTACCACTGCTACGGAGAAAGTTTTGATATTTTTATTATCACTTTGAAGTCCTACTTTGAAACTGACACTCGGCTCGGTGCACAAAAAGAAATGCTCCCCAAATGAGGGCAACAACAGTTACTACTATAGAATTAGAGAAAGTGATTAAGTTTTATTTTCTCTTGTATTTCTTAGTTTTCACAAATAAAATAAAACAGTTGGGGATTTTGGTAAACAATGAAAGGAATGAATACGAAAATAATTTCCAGAGTGGGATAGCTATTCAAGTGCATTGAATGCACTCTAAGCAAGGTTGGTCAACCAAGCAGCCTTTGAGACTGTTTTCTCTTTCAACTTCCAAGAAAGGGAAAGGAGTGGCTTGAGAAGGGGCAATGTGAAACTACTTGAAATCTGGACAACGCAATGTTTTACCAGAAGTTAGGTACATTAAGTATGTATCTGTTTATCTGTAACGCTTAATCTTATACCTGTATCGTGAAAAAATGTCAAAGGACCTACTTCCACCAACTCTACTCCACGACTGCAGCAAAATTCTAGACTCGGATGGGTTTTACACCATGGAATTGAGAAGCTCTGAGCTCTAATGTCTCCTGCAAGTGGGTTAGTGATAGCAGCACCGTTAAAGTAAAGCGGGTAGGTTAGCTACAACGTAGTTTTTCTGCCGCTACCACCACCACCAACCGTTACACTCGCACCCAATAAAGTCACTTGTATATTCCATAATATTGCTTGCAGGGTTGTGCTAGTGGTGGTGGCAAGGCTACTTACATCTTGGCTTGATTTAATGGTGAAGAGAAACTAGTAAGAAAAATGTCGATAAAATTACATATGTATCTGTGTGTTTTTTCCTCTGAAGAACCTTTAAGGACTTTCGCCGGTAGTTTTACTACAGGCTTGAATAACTTTTGTCAAAAGTACATTTTCATGCATCCTAAACCTAACAAGTGGAATTTTACAACGAGGATAAAAAAATGTCATGAAGCTTTTAGAATGAAACCATTTTTATTTAAATATCCTACGGTGATCACATCTAACTGACTAATCTGAGGGGCTTTTGGGAAAAGCATGAAACGAGTAGGAAGGTAGAGGAAATTCGGTGAACATGGATGAAACTCTAGAGAAAACAAATAGCAATGCATTCGCATGCTGAATGCATGTTTATTAAGTGCCAGAATGGTAATGGTACATTATAAATTCGATGATGAGTGTGGAGAAACGTCTGTCCGCTTGTCTGTCAACACGATAACTTTTGAACGGAAGCGATTTTTATTATTTTTGCAATGGATTATTGGTCATCTAGGCTTGCACGAGTACGAAAATGGGCACTAACGGCCACCTGAAATTGTTAGCGCGGCCAAGCCTTTGAAGATTGGCATTAACGGACAAAATAAACTGTTATAAATCCTTATAGGTAAACATACAGAAGACGGGTAATCGTTTTGATAGTGGCATTTAATTTTCGTAAATTCCTTATTATGGCCCTTTCTCAATCAGTTTATTTTAAAAAGTGAAATAAATGTGATTATGAATGATGACGACGATGACTGGACTAGAGCTAACGACAGGCAAAAACTCTTTTTCTGGTGATCAGCAAGGATGTCAGTAATTTGCGGTTTTTGTGACAAAGTTTCTGAAGTGGTACTGATGCAATTGCAGAATCAAATAGTTGGAACTTAATATATATTAAGTGGGTGGTTAATTTACCATTATGCGTGCATTACTTTTATCAAATTGACTTATTGGGAGATGCCTTTTAAAATAAATGACAAGTACTAAAGTGTCCATGAAACAGCTTAGGAATTGGCATGTGGAAATCAAACGTGCTTCATTGTTTTAAATTAATGTGTTTATCCGCAGGGGAGCTTAACTTTTCATAAGTTTTTTTGTGGAAATCGATATGTTTTACTGAAACAGTGATGCATGTTTTGTTTAATAAAGTAAAAAGATTATTAGTTCTGTATTGCTTAAAAGCAAAAATTCGTATATTACTATTGCGAAATTGACATGCTAATCATACGATAAATCTCATCTTAGTTTCCGAAAACAAAAGTAATCTTATTGCCTCATTATTCAAAAATACGTGTTACAACGTGAGTACAACATGAAGAATTGTCTTTTATTCAATTTGTTGACCTGTCATGAATATTAGAAGAGCATTATTGCAACCATGAGGTACCTTCATTCTTGTTTTCATCCACAAAGACAGTTATCCAACCGTTCACTGACAACCTCAACTACCAATTTTTCAATTAAATTAATATCACTTTCCTATGGATCGTATTTCTAGCTTTATGGATCATAGGATTTATGCTAAACCTGTTGTTTAATGCACAATCAAAAATGCACAATGAACTGACAAATCCAATGCTCATTGTTGTAATTTAATAAAGTTCAATTCTAAATTACATGAATAATCACTCTTAATTATAAATGCTGGCATTTATTATACAAACAGCTATCAAAGTTGACGTGCATGTGCTTGAAATTTTCCTATCACATTTCACTTGCTTACATCGCAAGTTTTGCAAAGGACGTATCTGACAGTAGATTAGCTATTTTATTTAACTAAAATTCATTTAATTTAAAATGGTAAAGCAGTAATGCCTTCATTACTGACTAATTAATGCCGATATGAGACACAAGTTTATGTGGTAAATCTGTTGTCTTCTGATCTATAAAGCTATTTGATGAGACCGAAAAATGGTGACTTAGCCTGCCATTTTTTGCAATTCATGGAAATTACATGAACTGAACAGGAAAATTACACACAGGCACCAACGTGATCGTGATTTCAGATTTTGTTTTGCATACATCTCCGAGTACAATTTACCATCACATTCAATTCAAAGGCCGTAGCCAAGTCCTCATCATTGTGCCTTTTGATAACAACCTATGATTACTGTCGCTGACTCATCATGATGTCGCCCTAATACTTTTCTCTCTTCCCATTTCAATGTAGTTATTACTTCAAGTCCACATTTTCTGCATTCAACTTTTCAATCCTTTTATAGCGTTGTAGAGTCAAACTACTGTCAATACAGAGAGAAATGAGAGATTTCACATTATACGCCATTGGTACTGTATGACTTCTTTAATACAACAGCATTTTCTCCAATTCACTGCTTTCCCAAGTCATTATGATTATCAATCCGGCTGTATGTGCGAACTTATTGTTTACGTAAACTGATGTAATGCCAGAATAAGGAAACCAGACTAAGGCATGCTTCAGCCTATGTATGTGTCAATATTTTATAGATTATTCGGATTACCTTTTGCACCATGTACCGCACATCATTCACTCATTTTTATGGAAAATACAATGATAAATTCAAAATGAAGCTTGCCAAGTATGTTTCAATCACTACACTCTCACATTATTTGTTCTCGTTCGACAAGCCGTTCTGAAAGCTGAATTTTATGATGAGACCTAGGTAAAATGTAAGCATATTGCTATATTTTGTTATTATTATATTATGCTTATATGCTTAGCATTATGAATAGTTTATTATATTTCACCTGTGTACTATGTCCCGAACACACATCCCATTCGATACCGACTGCCACCCGCCTGCTTACAATCTCATCATACTGACAGCCAGTCAGCAATGAGAGAAAGCCCAAAAAACACATTCACCGAAACAGAATTGCCTGCGGTTTCTCTTTTTCTTATTTCGTTTCTTACGCTGTTTTGATTTTCGCAAAGGTCGGCACAAGAAAAAAACTGGGCTACAAACATAAAATCGTTCAATTCACCAGCACTATTTCAACATGTTCCCCTTCCGCTCTAGTGATCCAAGTAAACAAATAAAAAATGCCACACTTCAACATTTCTTTGCTCATTTTTATTTATTTAGAGAAGTCATCATCACGGTTTATCTGAAGAAGAAGAAGAAGATACAAACACTGTTGCTTTAATATTTCATAACGATGAGCCCTTTTGAAATCGCAACTTCTTCCATTTTTCATCACCTTCTCTTCAAATTTTTATGCATTGTTTGTGCACACTTTTGGATAACCTTCGAGAGTATTTTTTCCGTTTTACCTTTTTTCGTCGAAATAGTTCTCCAAAATCATGAGAAAGTTTGCCCTCTTGTATACAGTCATATTGTGGTTATTAAGCACTCGAGTTAAGCTGTGTTTGAGCAAAGAATGCAACTCTGAAATTACTATTGGATGTAAAGCACCATGTCTCTCATCAAAAGAGTTAAAATTCTTCCGGTCAGATAAGCACCGTCTGAAGTTTCCTGTGCTTACATCATATTGTTTTGACAAGAAGACATTGCTGATTGTGGTATGTGACGCACAATTGAGACTTGCTCCACACGTACGAACTATACACTCGAAACCAACCATTCAGCCATATACCTTTCAATAAGAAACATTTAACGTCGGAAATTGAGGGAATGAATTGATTGGTGAAGTGCCGAAGAGATCCAATTTTGCAACTTATACGACACTTTTCAGGATGAAACTATAACTGCTTACTTTGCCAAAAACACAAGATCATAAACAGGCTTTCACACTTGAGAATGAAGGCATACTTCCATCATGAAACTTTGTGCTTACGACAGACTGACAGCAGACAAATGCGAATTTAATATCTTCCAGCCAAAAACTAGTTTATTCATCACCAATTAGCTTTTTACGAGGTGACAGGGTCAAGAGAAGCATTTTATTCTAATTTAAAACAACCATATAAAAAGACTGCACGATTCTTGATGAATTTTCAAAGAGTAAAACTCATAAAAAAGTGACAGATCCATAAATAAATAATTTCACTTCTTTCCACACTATACTCAGAATCTCTTTTAAAAAACGACATGACATAGCGTGCCTAATTATGAGCTTACATTTAAAAAATAAATTCACACTCACAGTTCACTGCTACAGCGAAAGTGTGCGCACCGTCATGCTCATGAAATGATGAACGTTCCACTAAGCAATAAAAGGATTTTTTTTACAAAGGTGATAAACAGCATTTTTTTCTCTTTTAAGCTTCTCACGATGTTGACGGCGAGACAATGATGAGATGAATGGGATAGTGCCTGTTGATACACAGTACTAAATAACATTCTAGATAACAATAATAACATTGTACAAATAAATGCATACATACCTACTACAAATAAATACAGATTACAATGAATGTTGTTCCCTGCGCTTCATGATGATCTAACTTTATCCAGTAACAAGCATGCATTGTCATCAGTCCCCATCATAAAGTTCAGTTCAGTCAGAGATACAAAGAAGAATTAATTTGTTCGTTGCTTGTAACGTTTTTTGTTCCACCTGAGATTTAAATAGTAGGAGGATCTGTTGTTATCTGGAGAGTGGAGTGTGTAGTCATTGTATGTAATTTTCATTAGCACATCCCATTTCACCTCCTTAATCACTGACACATGTCTCACCATTCATCTTCTCCTACTCACACGGGTAACGCAGCACACAGTGGAATTACGAGGAGTCGCTGTCTGTTTGAGTGAATAGTGCTAATTGATAATTACTTTTAAATTTTCAATCAGAAGGCGATAGATGCACAACAAGGGCAGCAACGTTTACATGAAAATGCTTTATAAACATTTCTCTACGAATTTCATACATTGATGATTTTTTGCAATATTTGTTTCGTCAAAGCTGTCTATCTGAATCGGGAGTCGGTAAAATGCTAAAGATATATCTCAACAAGGTACATATTCCATTGAAAATTATTGCAATATAAGTACCAGTTGAGTTTTCGATAAAATTGTTGCAAAAATTGGCTTCGAAAACTTAAACAGCAGTCATAACATCATTTATCCAGCATATACAGTAATGAGCATACTAATAACTGTGTTTCTTGTGATCATAGTCACCAACGGACGGTTTTTCAAAAACTTGATTGTTTGACTGAGATAAATTAAAAAACTCATGAAAACAAAAGCAAATTTACGTATAATAGGTATTTAAGATTCACCCTCACTTTTTTATCAGCTAACTAAATCTCAAAGCATTCTAAAAGCAAATTGTTCTGGTCGCAAGCAGCAATTCGTATTTTTTTGAATTACATTTCGCACAAAGGTTTTTGCAAAATGTCTCATTTACTTATTTATAAAACAGCCTAAGAAATGTAAGCATTCTATGTTCCTGTGTTAGTGCATGGAAGCTTGAACATATGTATTTTGGGTAATTCCACGAAATTTTATTGAGTTTGTTAATTTGACGGTGACCGGCTCTCAACTCTCAAGGTTCTAAAAAATGAGGGATCTACATATGTATACAGACAAAGAAATATAAATATCTGCTTCCATTTTGCCTTCTTTTCATATGAAAATTTGAAAATAGTAGAATTAAAAGAAAAAATTATTTCTTGTTCAGTAATAGAGATATTGAAAAAAGGGTAATTAGGCAACTACGAATACTACATTGAGATCTCAAAAGGATTGTAGATTGACGCTGGGTTGTAGAGACATAAAATTGTACACGTTTGTTTACAAACAGCATACAGGTAACTAATATTATATTAAGACATGGTTCGCCTTGTAATCATAAAATATAAACATCAAAGAGCAAAAAAATTATGACTTTTGCTCGAGCAACCGTGATGCACCGCGTTACTGGTACTGGCATATTACTGGTTACTAGTGTACTATCAAGATATTGCGTATTGTGTCTTTCATACAATTTGGCATTTGGCTAGGTTTTAGCTGTGATCATGATGAGTTTTGTTTGATTTATACAGGTTAATAGCCATGAATAGGAAACACATAAAAAGTTAATGGTATGTAAACACAAGTTTTTGTTGCGGGATTATTCGGAGAATATCACTTTGAAGTTGGAGCAAAGGCTCTTCCGCTTGCTGATTTATTTAAATTGTATTCAAAATTTGATTATTTCACTAAACAGCGAATTCAGTGGAACATGCTGGACTTTTGAAAGCTGTTCATTATTTTATTACTGAAAAAAATAAAACAAAAAAGGAGTGCCCTATGGACTACGAAATAAGCGAAATGAACTGAAGTAATTATATGGAAGTATATTTTCCCAACCTATGGTAGGGAATTTACAGTGGAAATATAGGATGCATGCATGCGTATAGCCTACGGGGGCTGGTAACTTAAAAGGCACACGCGAACGAAGGTTTAAAATGTAAAGGAACAAAGGAGTGTGTGATGTGTGGCCAAAACTTGAGTTTGTATTTGGCGTCTCAATCTGGTGGAAGCCTACTGAGAAGTTAAACCGAATTCATTGGTCAAATGAGTGGCGTTCGGTTATAATCGATTTTAATAACCGGTTATAATTTAACCTATTGCCAATCTGTTGCGCAAATATTCGTTTTTGTCCTAATGAAAAACTCATTTTCATTCATAGTGTACTTTGAACTCATCAAAAACATCTTCCCACATATGTATAAATAGATTTGTTTTTGTGGCTTGCATGTATGTTTTGATGACGCGTTGCACCGCTAATTTTCGTTAAAGATCCGAAATAGTGGTTGCTACAAACCACAAAAAAATGATGAATGAACAGTATTTCATTTTACTGCTGGTGCATTTTATGTTGATAGGAAATCCGGGGCAACAAAGGACGCATAAATGCATCAAACTTCCGGTTTTCTTATCAGTCATAGATCTTGAAGTAAACATCATAAATTTTGATTGGTGAAAGGAAGTGCTTTTAAGATTGCTTTTATCTTTAAATGTATTTGGATAAAGTACCCTTGTGAAAAATGTATTTTTAGTGCATTTTGAGAGACGCTTTTTGTTACATGCTTCATTAAAACAGGTGGATCCTTCTTCTGCTCCGTTTTTCTGCAAATCAGTGCTAAATGCTATGTCGGTTCATGGACAACTCCAAATTTAACCGCCCGCTTTCTTCTTGTCATATTCCACTTGAATTCCAAGATGCTACAATTTAGAGTAGCTTCACTAATCACCATCCTTATCTCTGCTATTGTTTTTCAAATCAGCTTGATTTCTCCTCACAAAGCTTTTCGAATAACATAATCTGCTTTAGATGCGTCGATTTTGATGCATTATTCATTATTGATTATCTATCATTAGTCGTCTCACCGTTTCGCTATGCATCTATTGTTAAAAACTAGGCAGTCCATATCAAACTGAAGCCAAAGCGAGTCATTCATTATCATACTTTTTTACTTACAATGTTATATTATAACATTGCAAAGCACTGGGATGTCAATCTTATTGACTCTAACACTCCATATATTTAGTCATTGTTCGGAAGACGACTCGATCATTTGACTTCCCACGCAATTTCTATCCTCTATCGTTAGACCTTTGTTACCTTTACCTTACCCAAACAACAAACACCAAACATGTTGAAAATAAACAGTTCAATGTTTGAACAAAGTTTGTGATAAGTACATGTTTAACCCTTTTTTACTGTAATAAACATTTTTGTTTACAGAACTTATGATGATATCATCATGGAGAATATAGTAAAGGTAAAATTTGCCGACAACCAGATGTGACGTGGCAGAAACTTTAGGTTGCAGTAGCAATGCACTTCAAAGCCATGAATGATTCAATGAATAATTTTGCAATTTCATTCTACTTCTTATAAATTTGTTTCTAGCAAAATTTCCTCCTGGATACAATTTAGATTGTGAATATTTATATTTTCTACCTAAAAATAGGGATGATGTGTTTCCTGTCTCTCAACCAGGTAAAATTAAAATTATATTATGATGATTCATTTATTTGCTTGAAGGTTTACAACTTCTGATTTCAACCCACCAACATCTAGGTTGTAGGCACATATGTGTAATTAATTTTTTACTACACTACAGAAAGTTCTAAGATGTGATGATGACCTTTCATATACCTTTAAGGAGCATATTTTACATTCTAGGCATCAAGGAATTGATAAGAATTACTCGCAAGTTTTTGTTATGCAAAGCGTCAGTTTAACTTTCATATTCAGTTTTCATATGGCTAAAAGCTATTTCCCAGACTCTACCCTGTCTAGTCTGTTCACCTGGAAATCAACACAACTATTGACATAACCTAAAATGACAAATTACAAGGTTGGACGGACAAGTGAAGTTAGTGGAGCAGATAAAATTACTGGCATACTACAATTTATAATTCATATCATTCTTCTAGCAGAACTTATTATTAAACATCAAAGAATGCATTCGTTTGTTTTTGTTCCCATGCAATTAGTGAAGAATCGTGAGTTATGCAAATGAATGGGACATGTCTCACATTCACATTATACAATTTCGTCCAGGTGTACATAAATATGCAAACTAACACATGAACTCAAATGAAGGAAAATTACCACAAGACAGGTTACTTAATAGTACTTTGATATTTCTTATTAACTTATTATGTAACATCATTAATGTGTCTTTAATACAGGCTTAATTATTATATATACAAGCGATACAATTGCCATGACTTTCTGGTGAATGAGTCCTCTGAAAAAATTTGAAGTTGGAATAATTTATGGATGGTACGCCGGGTCGGGACCGGGACGCATAGGTATTGGATGGATATTGTCTTGTTGTTTGCTTCGTTTTGAGTAAACATTATTGTCAAGAGAAAGTCACTTTGTTAAGTTCTTGTTGTCTTAGTATGCATCCAGCAGTGCGTAGAGTGTGGAGGAAAGGAAGGAACCGCGGTTAGCTGATAATGTTGACATTCGCATGCGAAACTAATGGAAGCCGAAGCGCTCTTAAGTGAAACGTGATGCCATGATCTATACCAATTTACCAAAAATATGCATTATTATCTTGCGTGGGTGAATGGTTCAAAAACATGAATGGTTTTTTTTCTCTTGTTTATTTATTGACAAACGATACCGTCACGCAGTAGTCAATATTTAAAATGGGTAGAGAAAAGCTCTCGCAATCTTACATATTTTGAAAGAAAACCGATATTCTTTTTGGATCGAAGAGTCACGAAATGTCAAATACTTGCAAAGCTGATTTTTCTTCTTAGAAAAAAAGTTTCACTCTCTTCAAGTGTCGTATCAGCAGCTGCTGTTTTTCAATCGGAAGTCAAGGTTGATGATGTGAATAGTAGCAATATTGGCAGTTGCGCATCTCAACCACTTGAAAAATTCCTTTGGTCATTTGGGTTTGTGGAACCTAGAAAAATACTCAGGCCTTGCATAATATTCCGTTTATTTTCCATCTAGATGCAAATGTACGCTTAGGAATCCCTCTTACTACGAAAAGCCATGAATATCAAAATAAAATGAGCATTTACATAAATAGCAGCTTTTCACTTTTGAAAGATTTTAGATTTTTTATCTTTTCTTAAGCCACTTAATAGAGCTTATCGTTACTCAAATCTCTCTTTTATGAATGAATGCATTTCACATCATGATAGCACAATTTTAAATAGATTGCTGCTCGCACTCAAGCAAATGACACTTTCAATATTTAACAAACAACTTTTTGGGAGACTGTAAACATATTTTTTCGCCTTTGTGAAAATACTGAGCTTAACATCTTTACAAAGATGGTTTGAAAATGTTCAAGAAAAGTTAAACTTGATTTGATATGCACCGATTACAAGGTTTACAAGAGTAGATGTTTAGCCTGCATGCAAATCATTGTGCTGTATTTAGAATGTTCCCAACGGAATACTATTTTTGCCATACAGTCTATAGAGGATAGACATGCAAATATGCAATTTTACAAGTGTCAATACTAATATTGTGCTATCAAGTTTACCCAAGCATTTTTATACATTGTGATACTTGTGCAGTTAAAAAGTTTGACAGATAAAACAGTGTGTAGTATAGAAAGAGAGTGAGCATGCCAAAAATTCAAAGAAACAAAGTAGCGACAGAATAGAAAGAAAAGAAGAAAAGAATCAAGCTTTTTAAGTATCAAAAAATGAAGCTGTTTTTCGTCCTTGAATGCTACCACGTTGCTCTGGAAATGTGACGTTAGAAAAAAAGTCAAGTCAATAACGAGAACGAGACGATACGGAGCAGCTGTCGGGTTGGTTGGCACAAAACTCTACAAACTGCTGAGTGTTTTATTGACAACCTGTAATAATCTATATGCTCATGTAATGTTAAGAAATATACAAGAGACGAAACAGAACTAATGTACTTTGATAGCAGTAGCATAAAGAGTAGAGAATTCAAAAGTGTAATGGCCACGGCAGACCAAAGCCACAACTAAAAATGATTTCATCAAAGAGAAGAAGTGTCAATGTCAAAAGTATTTGGCACGAATGGGGATTCAATTTATTTCAACTTTTACAAGACGCACGACAACACAAATGGAAGCAATGCCAAAGTAAATGCAGACACGAACCAACATGCTTTCATTTTCCATCTCTTGACATTAGTGAATTTTATTAAGAACACAGCATTTTACTTTATTATTTCTTCACGCAATTTTCTCCCACACTTGTCCCAGCACCAATGTGACTCCACACTGTACCTATCTATATTACATTACATGTCTCATTCCACATCAGCTACCAGAAACAGTTGGAGATAGATCCTACTGGGAATGCTAGAGACTATCCCAATTTGGAAGAGCTTGTTATCTATCCGTGGTACATGCACAAAATGTGTATGCATTACTTCCGCCTAGATTTCACTTTTAAATCTGTAGACAGTAAAACATTTCTTCCATTTTCATTCTCGAAAGTATAAAAGTGGCGTGCTCTTTTATCTCACTCGGCATCATTAGCACCAAGGCAGGTCTATGAACATGGACGTAAAAATAAACGTATGGGTAGACGCTTGATAATTAGAGAGGAGGGGAGAGAGTTTATTCGATGAATGCAATGTTTTTCCCTTTTACCTCGATCAATTCAAAATAGTAAGACATAAGACGAATAGTAGGAGCAGACTGTTAGGTAAGTTTCTTTAGAAGGTGGAGAAAACAAGCTCAGATATAATGGCTGAAGTGGAGTGAGAGATCACCGCGAATTGGGACCACCAAAGACCTTTGCATTTATACATGCCTAAGTAGTACACCATTATACATGAGGAGGAGGAGGACCCATCTACTTACAGCACACTTCCGTTTTAACAGTTTAGTTTATCAAAGGCGAGATCTGCCCTCAGATCAAGGAGCATTTCCCAGGAAGACATCTCACATCAATAATCATACCTCCAGTAACAGCATGAATGGAAGAACAAAGCAAAAGAATGGACTGAAAGCGTGTATTTTTCTGTGAAAATGTGTTATAACGATTACTTCGGTTGCTATTTGAAGTTCTGCCTTGTATGAATACTAATTATGAGCGAATGGCAATGCACATGCCTCAGTAAATATAGCATCTATTCAAGAAAAAAATAATTTGAACGGACTCATTCCAAGTCTGATGACAGATAGGCAAATTACAAGGATAACCAGAAAAGGACCTTATGCCTCTTAAATGGGGGTTGGGCCAATCGTGGATGGTTACAATTCATATATCAATCGAAAGCTCTTGATGAGTAGAAAAACTTTCTCAAAGGGCACATGTCTCGAAAATGCTGCACAAGACCACTTTTGGTCCCTCAAAGTTGATTTTTTAACATGGGCGTAAATGGGGCAAAACGTGTGAATCCAGATGGGACCTTGGGCAATGCGGGATGGTTACAATTCATATATCAATCGAAAGGTCTTTTTATGTCAAATAAGATAAAAAGCATGAAAAATCTCTTTTTGCATGCACAAAGACACTTTTGGCCTTATTCACTTTCACATGTCTAAAGGTCAAGAATTGGATTTGAAGGGTCAAAAGTAGTCTTGTGCAGCATTTTCGAGACATTTACCCTTAGACAAAGTTTTTCTACTCATCAAGGGCTTTCGATTGATATGTATGTATGTATGTATTTAGTTTATTAGGTTTCCTACGGGTTTTCCCCATGAAACCTCAACAGAAATCAGTCTTTACATTAAATGCTTTACAATTCAAGAAGTGAGTCTGAGTCAGTTACAATTCATGATAACAAATCATTAGCGAAATTCTACTAAATTAAATGAGTGGAACATGACACTGACATTCTATTCAATTTGTTCAAGAAAAAAGTAGACAAAACATGTCATTAAAGTCAGGAAAAATTACTAATGTTTACATTCAGTTCATTTTATCATATCATTAAACAAAAATTTGCTTGCGCAAATTAAATGCTTAGGGTTTGCTGATCTCAATTCTTTTTTCTCGCTTTGGTTCTCGTCATGGCCAGTTTTTGAAGGTCAGAAGTAGCTCATTTTGGTCTGCTATTGCTTGACGTCATCCCGGATGCCTCAGGAAACAGGTTGGGTGTCTCAGATTTGAAAACTTCCTTCCTGTCAGGGTCATACCGGTAGGAGCCATATTTCTTGCCATTTTTCCAGATAAATAGACTGTAACGGATGATGGACGGTTGAAGATCAGTGTCATTAGATTTCAGATCATTGAAAAATTTCCGCAGGGTCCATTCCGCCAGCCGTTCTTCCGGGGTCAGGTCTCGTTGGATGTAAATTTTTTCTTGTCCGAGTCGTTTTTTATGGGCGAATATATTCTTCGTGTCTTTTTCTCGTACCATTTTCACCAGTATTGGACGCTGGGCAGTATTCGGTTTTCCAAGTCT